>MJUU01028498.1:46901-61671 GCA_002080025.1 Modiolus philippinarum
CATTGATTTAATACTGGACAAGTGGCTGTATTTTTCTGTTATTTTATATAAATTTAACTTAATACTTGACAATATTATCAAATGAAATGTTATATCTGCCCCTTTGATTCCTTTGAAATCTGCCCCATTGTATACTTTAATGCCGCCCCATTGAACTGTTTTTTGTCGCCCCATTTAGCTATGAATCCGCCCCATTGTAAATCAGCGACATGCACAATTTCTTAACCGTGAAAAATATCCACACGTGGGCACATTCGTTTTTGAAAGGAGTAAAATAACGTATGCATGAAATTAACGTTCTTACGAAAAAAGGTTAGTTTTAACATTTTTTTTTTATTACTGAAGGAAACTCAAAATTCGGACAATTAATAGTTTTTTTCCTAACTTCATTTCACGTTTCGATCGACGTAACTTGATAACGTGCGTTGTAGCTTATTTCTTCTTTATGGTATGTGGATATATATAGATCCTGTTCATTACCATATTTTATCCACTAGAGATAGTTATATTTTAAAATTTTAATTGCGAGGCTTGCCGAGCATTTTAAAATTTTTAAATTTAACTATCGAGAGTGGATAAAATATGGTAATAAACGGGATAAAGTGGTGTAATTTTTTTCTCTAATGATCAATGATAAACACCGAGAATTGTATTCCGAATAGATTTGGCGGGAAATAGCACGGGGCTTTATTCAACATACGTTGAATAAAGAATATTTATCTAACGGGTTAAAACCGGTTTAAACTTGCCATATCATTAGAGAAAGAGTATTGACCAACCAAATCGTAATATATAAGGTACCGGAAGCCTAATAAAGGGTACCGGAAGAAGTCAATATGGCAGCCCCCTGCTTGCTTAAATTTTGATGCAAAAAACACAAATTATAAAATAACCACTTAAGATTTGGCAACGGGTCATGGCAACAACGTTTTAAAATACATGTCAGAATAACATACCAAATTTAATTTTTTGAGTGAACTTTCCCTTTAACTATAGTATTTTTGTGTGTGTTCTCGCGGTTTGAAATCTACCGCAAAAAATAAGCCTCCGAGTACATTTGACTACCCATATAAATGAACAAGGTAATTATTTCAGCTGCATACCTTCTTTTACACCCAAATCGCGAATGAAAGAAAACCCGATATATGGTATCTTACATTTTGTCTGCATATTAAATTTCATGAGCGGTATTTTGTCTTTTAAAACCAAAATATATACAAAATAAAGAAGATACTGTAAATAACGTTTCCTATAGAATTTGTACAGTGACATCTGTTTTGTTAAATCTTATCTAAAATTAACAATGAAGGAATATGGAGTAAATGCAAATGAGACAGTCTCTAAATCATGATGTTGGTAGGTTTGTTGGTATGTTATATCCTATTGTATGTGTTTTGTTACATGTTTTCCAGGAGTTTGATTTTTCTGTTTTTTTTTTCTGTCATACTTAGATTTCAGACCTTCCATATAAATATTGACAATCCTAACGGAGGAGACACACCTATTACCGGTATTTTATTGTTATGATACATAAGTTTTATATTTTGACCAAGATCTTTAGGTATTTATTTGGTTATGAGATGTCGTGCTAGAAAAAACAAATTCGACAGTAGGACATACATATTTAATTGTATGAATACCTAAAACCATCAACAAGAAATGATCAGATAAAACAGTCAAGAAGCGCCTACTTAAGTCTGCAAATAACTAAATACCGAAGTGACTGCAAATGATGCAAACATGTTCAAGAGAAATACAACATAAAAGTAATTTTAACTGAAACGACAGCATTGAAAATTTTGGTAGATTTATGTTAAAAAGTATCCAACTTCAGTTCGTATTTACCTGTAGCTATGTTGAAGTCAAATAAATAAAAAAAAATTGGGATGATTGAATATATGGTTGACGTTGTCGCAGTCGCTATTAAGGAAATAGCAAATTATATTTTGCTGAAGTGAGATATCCAGGTAAATCCTACAATTTGATTGGTTACCTTGACAGGGGATATGAGACCGTATCCCCGTGGTAGCAAAATCACAATTTTTAAACGTTTTTAATAGAAAAATTATAGCACTTCTAGCAGAATATAAAAGTTATTCGGGCTTCACAGGGGATACAGGTTCATATTCCCTGTTTGTGTCCTATATCCCCTGAGCCTGACGGCTCAGGGGATATAAAACACAAACAGGGAATATGAACCCGTATCCCCTGTGAAGATTCCCGAATAACATATAATATTCACCGACAACGTTTGACAGTTTTAATTAGCACCTTTTTAATGTCATAATTTGATTCCAAATGGAACCAAACTAGCAATGTCAAAGAAACACTGATACATAATATTTAAATCTTGTAGTCATACAGTTTCTAGTTGGAGTTCTTAATACATGTAACATGATGATATACATAATGATGAAATGAACAATATTGAGACATGGACAAGCTTTCTGAAATTTGAAAATGGTGGATTTTATCTTTTTGCGGGATTGTATCTATGTATTTAAAAAAAAATATATATGGTTACTAATTACTCATTTTTACACAAGGTTAAAACATTGCAGATGGAAGGGGTGGGGAATCTGTTTAATTAGGAATACATGTAATCCCTGGTAAAATCAGGGATTTTACGTCACCCCTTGTCTTAGGGAATACATGAAATCCGTAAAAATCCTAGGGATTACATGTAATCCCTGATTCATTAACATTTTATACGTTTTCAAATATTAAAAATAGCAAATCTTGAAAATTGCAGAAAAAGTTCATTATGGTTAGTGTATACATTTTTTGTACACAATTTCTTGTCGATCGGATCAGTGTTGATGCTCATGCATCAAGAAGAAAATAAAGATACACTAATTTGAATGAATATGGCCATTAGCTTGTTTTGCCCAGTATATTAGGAAGATAACAAATTGAATTGGTTCAATTCATTTCATTTCTCTTTTTGGTCTTGCAACTTACTACTTTTTCAGTTTTTATGTTTCTTCCAGTTCCAATAATAGCTGTCATGCTATTATAAACACTCACAAGTCCTATTTTACCAGGCTAATGTTTACTTTAATCAAAACCTTCCTGTTTCACTTGGTGATCGTCCAAATTCTTTTCTTTTCTTTGCATTAATTTTCGTGCACATCCATTTTCTTCTGATTTCATCTTTAATTTGTCCTCTGAATTTTTGAGACTTCGTTTATCTCGTTGTAAACTTTCTGCCTTAGCGAGTTAGGTCATGCGAGTAGTGGCATCGTGTAAGCTGGAAATTCAATTTTCCTGTAAATCATATTCAAGAATATTTATCCTTTCTGCACATGAAGTAGTGTTTTATTGTCGATATTTTGTCAAAAGTCAAACAGTGGGGTGACCTTTTTTGACCGACGAATACCGCGAATTACAATTTAGATGAGACTTGAATCAGCAAATGATAAAAATCGTGAAAATTTCAGTCCGCAAAAATAAAATCAACCAATTTTAAATGAAATCGCAAAATTTGCAACCCGCCAAATAACCGCTGATATGGTACCTATTTGACAAGAATGTTTTTTATCTTTATAATGTGCAAAGAACCATATATTGAACAGGAATTTTGTTGCCATAAGTCAATGGTGGCTATGTTGCTTATTCAGAATGGTCTTACGATGGTTGATTTTGTTTTTTCATTTACCAAATAAATTAATGAACATCCTTAACGATCCTGAAATCCTGAATGCAATGTTGATTTCTGTCTTTAATCTGGGTTTTATAAGGCTTTCCAAAGTTCATTGTACTCGGGAACATAATACACCATTAAAGGTCTTTCATCGTTTTATCACATCAATTAATTTCATGAGAGTATTATCGTGTAGAGTGACCTGCACGCAAACATCTTTTTATGTAGTTAGGCTGTCACAGAAGTACTCAATCAAATTCAAGACAAACGATTATGATACAGGCATGAAATTTATAAGAAGCAGCATGACTTCCCTGTGTTTTGGACTAAACCAAAAATAATGTCATGAACAAATATATAATATAAATTTTCTAATTAAGGTAGGTCATGCTGGATGTAAGAAAACAGGAAATTCATTAATCAAACACGCCTTCCACCAGACATAACCATAAACTAGGACGATTACAAATCTCGACATATCACGAACGCACCTTAGCTTATAACTCTAATGTTGTTCTGCAGTGGTAAATCACAGGTTTGGACAATTACTTATCCTAGCTGTCAGGTTTTGTTAATATGTGGTAAAGAAAACTTGACATTTATCTTTATTTTTCCATATAATAGAGTGTCATTATCAAATCAAATCTAATTTGTATTGTATTGTTTTCTGTCTAATTATGTTCTTGTGCTGTGTAGTTTTGTAAATATCCGAAAGCAGTTTAACTGTATTTGGAAATTATCCGGATATTTTGAGATGAAAAACAAACATATTAGATAAAATAACAGAAACAAATAGCAAAACAACTACAAATTAAACAAATTATGTGCCAAACTGTGAAACTGGACTGATCTTATCGCCAACCGTAAACTTGAGGTCAATTTTATTGATAAGAAATGCTGCTATTGATTGTGAACTCCATTCGCAAAGTGTTTCTGATACAGAGCTGTAGATTTCAAAATTCAGGCGTTATTTTATATGTAATTTTATTTTTAAACCTTCCATTCCATGGCGGTAGTGCCAGAAATATTCCTTTCAGTACTTTATAATGAATCGTGAATCACATTTCGGACCGAAACTTTTGGACTGATATCTATAAATATCAAAATGGTCCAAAATGACCAAAACAAGATAAGAACCGATCTGCTAGTGAATACTACAAGACATATAACATCATGGTACTATACATGATGATCAAACAATCAAAATTGGGCTTGGAGTAAAATAAAAACATCTTTTGACACCATTCCGAAAGTGTTTGTTGTATCCAAGCCAAGAAACAAATCAATTGTTTGTAAACATGGTTTTTGCTTCAATAACCCGTGCAGCTCTAAGGGTTAAATAATGGAAGTACTTAAGAACAACACATGTACGGTTACGGAATTGCTGTATCTTTTTTTGCAATATAAGTTATTTCAACATTTTTCTTCAGCTTTAAGGAATGCATAAATTACATGACGACATTGTTGTATGTTTGAAGTTTAATAATGGAAGAATTTTCCGTTGAAATGTTGTGGTATTTAATTTAAAATGTAGAATTATGATAAAGACACAGAATTACAATGTATTTATTGCAATACTTTGCGTTGACATCAAATACTAATGAAAAGGTGCATGATTCTTCTTTTTGTTTCATATATTATGGGGAGTTAGTGAGAACCGAACCGCCAGTCTTTAAACGAACAATCCAGGGACAACGGCAACATCGGAAACACCATACAAGAACACCACATGAGTACGGGACAGAAAAGAAATATGAAGAATCAAGCCACACATACAAATGAAGAACACGAACCCAATAAAATCCAGGGATGAGATTAGGTGCACCGGTATTAGTAAGCACCCCCTGTTTCTTATAAGACACCCGCCGTGTTGAACATGTCAACCCCGGCGGTAAAGTCAAATCCATTAGAGTTTGAAAACAAACATTAGCTGTCAAGGGAAAGGTCTGCTGTCATCAAGGAAACAGATATCCCATAAGGGCTTACAAAATCGTGATGTCTGCCGCTAAACTTCTATAATGATGACTGCAAGCTATGGGTAACATACCCTTGCTTAACTAGTAGTCAGTTTTAAAAAACGTTTCCAGATTGTATCACCACCAAGCTAATCTTATAATTCAGAACGATTTACACGAAATAGAAGTATAACAGTACTTGATCAAAACAAGCTGTTGATCGTTAAATTTTCGACCTTCTCTTAAGTTTGAACTCGAAAGGTTATCTGATCTTTGTCCTTCTAAAGACAGCCAAGTAAATATATCACAAACAATATGACGGAGGATATAATCATCTCGAATGATGAAATCAATAACGGCAACGTGCGATTACGATGCATGAAAATCTGTAGCTGAGCTAATTTGTGTTAAATTGATTACTACAGCCCTACATGATCCATTCTCAGGATGCTAGGACAGTGACTGCTGCTATTTATTTTTCAAGAATAGTACAAGAAGTGCATTATCATCTCCCAAGGCTACTGTATAATGCAGTGAATGAAAACGTTCTTTTATTGTCGAGTGGCTTCGAGGGGAAAAATCGTAATCATGGATAGGCATATATGTTTGCGGTGGGAAATGTAGAGAAATACCACATTGTGATCTTTGCATACAATTTCTAAGTCTTGTCAAGTAACATGTCGAATTGTCCATATTGTAGCCTCTGTTTTGTCATGTGTTACCGAGAATTACCGATAATAGTCCCTGAGAGTCTTGTCAAGTGACAAGGAGGATTCTCCAAACTATAGCCCTTGTAAGTCTTATCGTATGACACGGAGTATTCCTCATAATATAGCTAAAAAGTATTGTCAAGTGACACAGATAATTTTTCACAATATATCCCATGCCAGTCTTGTCAGTTGACAAAGAATTCTTCATAATATATCTTTGTAAGTCTTGTCATATTTCATAGTATAGCTCCTGTCAGTCTTGTCATGTGGCACAGAGAATTCTTCATAATTAATACAGGCCATGTTAGTCTTGTCATGTAACAAAGATATTTCTCCATAATATAGCCCCTGTAAGTTTTGTCATGTGACATGGAGAAGCCCATGTGAGTTTTGTCATGTGACATGGACTATTCTCCATAATATAGCCCTTGTAAGTCTTGTCATTTGGCATGGAGAATTCTCAATAATATTATCCATGTACGTCTTGTCAAGTGACATGGAGAAATATAGTTTTTATAGAAATATAACGAGAACTAAGTTGATTATGAAATTTCTCACATCGAACTAAATAAATTTTGCAAATATTTACAAATGAGGCTTGCCGAGTTTTTAAATATTTGAAAATGTATCTAACAAGATGTGAGAAATTTCATAATTAACGTGTTTAAATTGTAGAAAATGTTTCTCTCATGACATTTACATGTAATGTAAAAGGATTCATTTTCCATTTTCCATTTTGAATAAAAAAAAAAAGAGTCTTGTCATGTGATATGGAGAATTATCCATAATACAGCCCATGTAAGTCTTATCATGTGACATGAATAATTATCCATAATATAAACCTGTAAGTCTTGCCAGGTGACCTGAAACATTATCCTTAATATAGCCCTTGTAAGTCTTATCATGTAACATGGACATTATCCATTATATAGGCCATTAAAATCTTGTCAGGTGAAATAAAGCATTATCCATAATAAAACCCTGTAAGTCTTATCATGTGACATGGAGAATTATCCATAATATAGCTCATGTGCCACAAAGAATTATCAATAATATAGCACGTGTAACTCTTAACATGAAACATGGAGAATTACCCATAATATAAACCTGAAAGTCTTGTCAGGTGACACAGAGAATTCCTCATAATAAACCCCTGTAAGTATTGTCATGTGACAACAAAACACACTATACTATTGTCCGTAATTCTTGTATTCGCGATAATATCGCATCAAAATACATTCCCCACAAACAAAGTCATACAAGCAGTAAAAAGTCTTCATTTTTTAACGTCAAAATTGTCTTTCAAAATATGATTTCTTGATAGTGTTCATGTTCGTGGAAGTTTAAGAAACTGAGACTCTCATGTCGTATTTATCACACCTGAATGTAAGGGTGTTAAGTAGCTGGGCAGTATTGTCCATTTACCCCACCCATTTTACTCCTTTTATCAATGCCAGTTCTGATTTGTATCTACTAAACCTGTCCGTACTGATCATTAAAGAGATTTGTCACTCTTTGAAGAGTTTTTTATCCACATCACTCGATCCTTTCTCCCGTTTATTGAGGTAGTTCCATCTGTGGTTATATTCTTTTCTTTTGACGGATATTTTCTTTGTTTACTACTGGTTTGATATAAAAGAAGATATCCCACAATTTTTCATTATAATATCAGCCTGTGTTGTTCTTAAACCTTTTTTCAAAGTTTTGTGAATCATGTTGTCCATAAATATGTAATACATAAAGATCGAACGTTATTAAAAGCACATAGAAGTATTAATTATAGAAAATTATATCATGTAAGTAGGTTAATTGATGACAGATCGGTTAATTAGTGCAATCTATAAACTGCATGATGCATTTTAGTGTAACATCTGATCACATCAGTCAACAACATTAACAATATCAGTATACAAAGTCAATAACGTTGACAGCAAAATGTTTCCGACAACAAATGCTGCAACAAATACAGATAGAACATCCATTAACAAGATATGTTAACTAAGTTGCAATTTGAATTATAGTATATTAGTACATATACTAAAATGCAATGTATTGCGTGAATATATATGTACAAGTATTATTTACAAGTATGTCCCCATATTTCAGAGCTGTTATTTTTGAAATTTTGAGTTCATTTACAATTCTTTTTCATGGAATTGTTTCCAACAACCTTTTGCTGTTTCCTGAATACAATGAACACTGAACAGAATGCATTAAACATAACTATTGGACATAATCTCAGCTTTAAGGCCTTGTCGCACTACAACGTTTTAGTCAACGTGTTCCAATGTTCGCGAATTTTTTTGTACAAACGTTGGCACACGCTGAAGAAATTAAAGAAATTCTCTATTTGGTTAGCAAATTCGTGACGTCAGACCCTACAACACAAGGAACACTTATCCTTTTGCTTGAGTTTACATGATATTGATTTCTGTTTGCGAGAAACTTAGCAAGGTTCCATATTAGCATTGTGAATATCAGCAATTTTGAACATATTAGATATTCATAATTCAGCATAAAACATGCCGAAGCTCGCCTTTTCCCCTTTTCTACGTCCCATACAAGTGAATCTCATATTGCACCCAAACAGTCATTCAAACTGACTTTTATAGTTTTACTAAACTTGTGACAACGAATTTCATTTGGTTGACAACACTTTAACCATCATCTGTAATGTCGAATTTCATTGGTTGACGTCACGATTAGCATGATTTTTAGCGTAAAATTTCATTGGTTGACGTCTCGATTTACCATTTTATTGCTACAAGTACCCACAGGGTTGGCTGTATATAATCATTCACATTTTAACTTTTAACTTTATTAAGACAAGTGTATAAATTGTTAACTTTACTTTATTTGATTGGTTTTGAATATTAATTAGTAAGTTCATGTAACAAGTCCTTTGAAGTTTTTTGGCTTCATTTATTTTAATCAACTAAGAACATGCATGAAATCTGAATAACAAAGAAATTAATTTTCTGTATTAAATGTATTACTGTTATCAACAAGAAGAACGTGAAATCAAAACATAAAGAAACTTTGTTCGCTCATTCAATGCTAAAAAACACGATTTAATTAATGAGCATTTCATTTTTTTCTCAATGAAACGGACAAGACAACAGAATCATTAAAGAAATTAATTTGAAACAGACATTATTATATAAATAATCAAATCAACATTACTTGTTCATGGTTACCTGCATTAAGTGAATTAATGTTATCGAAACAGTGGTAAATCAAATACATGCACTGTATGCTGGCGCCATTCTTTGTATTGTCTTGAGCGAATTTTGCAAGAATCTTTCAATCGTAGCAGGATACAATCACAGCTCTTAAACTGAAGTTGTACAAACTGCTAAAGTGGGCTAAACATTTAATCGTCATATGAACTGTAAACAAATTTTGACATACTGTTTCAAGCAGTAAATTTTATGATCAATTGTTCACTAATTGTCAAAATCGTAAATAAAACGCATTTTACATATCAGTATAAAAACTGAATTATAACATGCTTAGCACAGATATGTTCTGTTTTGCATATGAAATGAAATATAGCCTGTCATATCATCACACTTATGCCTAAAATTTTGTGCCATCTTGAACACAACAATATGTGTGTATCTTGAACACAACAATATGTTTGTCTCTCATTTTTGCCGTCGATAAACCCTAGCACAATTATCGGATAGAGATAATGTGAAAATGAATTCATTAGAAAAATAGAACATGACTTCATTGTTATGTATCAAATTAAACGTGATCTTTTCGATTTGAGACATTCCTGCAAACTCAAACCTTTGAACTGACACCGATGGCAAAAGTCTCTTGGTGCTCGCACACTGACACGTCGCCAAGGAAAAAAATGGTAGATTAAGAATGGCGCAGGCAGATTTTATTTTTCACCAGGTTTTGTCGCTTCTGGATGTCTAAAACATGGTAGAATTCGTTTGAAATCGTCTGCAAAGACGGTAAATTGTCATGCGCTTACGGCCCAAAGTTATCACGTCTGTCACTTTCATATTTGCTTGGAACATTCTATACGTATTTGCACCTCCCGTTACTTGTGAGAGTCGAGGTATTCTTCGTCTCCTTCATTTGAGTTAAGATGAACCTTTAATATGTCATAAGTGAATCTTGTTGAAAAACACGTTAAATTTTCAATTGAGGTGTCTGCAGGGTACTGATTTCCTGTTATAAAGATTTGTGAAATTTTCTGTGTAGAAGCAAAATTGTAGTATTGCTCAAAATATTTAAGAAAAAATGGTAGTCACTGCACATTTAAGCACAAAAGCTAAAATTGAAAATTTAGGGAATTTACGTAGAAATGATACGGAAAATGACTCTATGAAGGGAAAACTTTAAAGTACAAAAAAATACCGAAGTTGCATAAAAACAAAACAGCAGATTACGTTATGCTGTAGTACAGATTTTGTCCATACTTTGCATGTGTTTTACATATAAGAAATAAAAATTAGGGGTCACCCTTGAATAAGAGAGATAATTTGTGAAAGGTTAATTTCTCTAGGGATAAAATTAGGGGTCACCCTTGAATAAGAGAGATAATTTGTGAAAGGTTAATTTCTCTAGTGATATCTATATAAAATCCTTTTATCAAATTATCTCCCTTGTGTTATTTCTGTGTTCTGTAAATCGAGCAATAGATTTAAAATACATGTGTTTTCGTGCACCTTTTTGTACAGAAAATGTTGTAAAAGGAATTAGGAATAAAATTTCAAATACTTTGGAACTTTCTCTACATATTAAATAACTATTTTGATTAATATCTTAATGTATGAAACCTAAATGAGCAAATATTAGGAAAAAAATGGCGGAATGATACCACTGAACACCTTTAGTTAGATTTACGCGTGGAAAATGGTGAAAGTATACCTTGACTATCCTTGTCCTTAAACGCTGCCTACGGGGCAAAAAGTCAATTATCAAGAAAGGTACCAATGAAGTCATCACTACAGAAGTTTTACGGCAGACATCATCATCTTGTTGACCGCTATTGGATAAATATTTCCAAAATGACAACAGATCTTTCTCTTTGCTACTACATGTTCATGACATGTTCAACACGGCTGGTGTCTTATAAGATGCAGGAGATGCTTACTCTACCGGTGCACCTGATCTCCCCCATGGTTTTTTATTGGGTCCGTGTTATTCATTTTTGTAAACGTGTGTGTCCTCATTTCCTTTTCCGTACCGTGCTCATGTTGTGTCTTTGTTTCTTTGTTTTTCCGACGTCGCCATTGTCCTTGGATTGTTCGTTTTGGACTGACGGTTCGGTTCTCCATTACTTTACTATTCTAATCTGAACATTTGCTTAACATTCAATGCAAAAAAAAAAATAAAAAAATACCCGAGATAATGCTATATTATCTCATTTTTTGTTGCTTTGGTGTACCATACAACTTTAAAAAACTTTGTTTACTCACTCAAAGGGAAATAGCCTATTCGAAATAAAGGTCATGTGACACCTGAAAAGTCATCAATTTTATCCAAGACATTCTTATAAATCGGCATCTTAGCATATCAAATCTATTGAAATATTAAACAAAGCAAACATACATATAAAATGTTATATTATTAAGATAAAGTTCATCACAGATGAAGTTTTGAAACCGTAAAGGTCAAGAGAAAATATTTGTTTACATTTTGGTTTAGTTAAAGTTTGGCCTGTCTTAAGTTGCTTCCCTTTGCATAAGCGTGTGAAAACGCGAGGTCAAATTCGCAAACTCCGTTTTAATTAACAAATGGACAATTGGTATTTCTGTGGTAATATCTTGCACGCTCATAAATTTTCGACAAGCTTAATATGGTGTCGATTTTATACCAAGGACTTTCAAAAGATAAAAAGAAATGTCATAAAAGTTTTATCTAACATTTCGATATATTCTTTCACCCAGTCACTGATCTGCATCCAGTATATTCCAGTAAAATAAAAATCAAATGTACTACAGAAACTAGAATGTCAGATTATAATGTGATATTGTTCGAAATTGACGAAATTGGACTTCTTACATCTAGAATATATGACAAATGTGATTTCTCAATTACATCCTTGTGAATTTCCCATCCATTGCAACAGCCCTTCTTAATTTCCATATTGCACATATGCGTATGGTGTATGCGATATATGAGGAAAACTTATCAACAGAAAGATAGCATGGGCGTAATAACAAAATTACCTGTCAAGAGTCGAAGTCCACGAGACAAAACAACAAATCAGGTGGAAACCACCTGAAAATTGTCGACCGCAATGGTCCCGACTTGGTACAGGCATTTCAAAAGAAATGGTGGGTTAAACCGGTTTTATGGGATGTCAACCCTCCCCTTCCGGTAGTGTCCGGTAGCAACTCAACAGCAATTGCTATTGATTGAAAGGCTGTAGACTGTCTAAAGAAATGGTCACCCCAGTACTGACGAAAAAAAAAAAGTAATGGTGGATTACATGATACCCCGCCACGTTTCACAAAATTTCGAAGTATCAAGGTGCATAACTCCAGAACCCCTTGGACCTCTGAACCCATATTCGAATTCGACCTGAGTTTTGTGGTGAACAAGCTACATACCAAGTTTGAAGACTGTGTGTTATTCCGTTGAAAAGTTATCAGTCGGAAACCTTCGGGGGACGGACGGACGGACAGACGGACAGACGGACGGACGGACACACGACTGAGGGTATCACATAATACCACGCCACTACGTGTGGCGGGGTATAAAAAGAATCTTGAATCAGAGTTTGAACCACAATTTTCCACAGGGGACTGATATCTATTAAAGAACTTTTTGAATGATCGTATGAGACGAAATAGTTTGAAGCCTTGAGTAGTAGTGCAGTCACGCTGATAACAATGGCTGCATAATTCGTGCTAGCTCTCGCGTAACGAATCAACTGTGACACATTCACTCCGTAAGCAAGAGAAGCTGGAATATCACTGTACATGCATGTTTGGGAAATTGAGAATTTTAAAACTAAAATCGCCCCTTTTGCCGTAAATCTACAGATGCTTATTTATTTAGAACAAAGTCTAAGGAAGAACGCTAAAATTCTTTTTTGAGATTTTTTGCCTTCCAAATGTTTTGACTTGATCTGCACTGAAGAGACATAAGTTGTCGAAATTGCCATCTGCAGAAATTAAATTTAAAATAACGTTGGTGTTTATTTATTGAAGACTTTCGAAATAGAAACTCTTTTGTAATGCAAGGCAGATATGAGGGCATCAATACTAGGAAATGACTGGATTTCTGACCCTTTACATAACTATACTCATCCCAAAAGAAACAAACAGGTTATTAACTTGAATTGTACAAAAAAATTCCCCACATTACAACTGCTTTATCTAATTTTTAACACAATTGACTTGGAGCGCTACAAAATAGATTAATATTGTCCACCCTAACATCAGTGATAAATCGGTCATTAGTAGTTATAAAATGACAATTCTGCACCAAAGCCATTTTCAAGCAGAAATTCTGCATGATTCCCCGAATTCGGGGCCCTGGGATGCAAATGGGGATGGAGAGAGGCGGGGATGCTGAAAAGTGCAGGGAGGGAAGGACCCACCAAAATGAATTAAAAAATTTCGAAATCCAATAAATCTTGAATTAAAATCCGGATCAGCAAATCCGATTGCTAGGTCCCGGGCGGGAAGACAGCGACGACGAAGTGAGAGAGAGGGCACAGGCTCAAAGGGAAGCCAGACGCCAGCCGATTATGAGGTGGCGCGACCTGCCTTGGGAAATATTCAAAGTGATGGGGGTCAAGGAGACGAAAAGCCAGTATGGGGAGGGGATGATTCTGACGCTGGAGAGGAAAGGGGTAGAGACCAAGGTCTGGGCGTGCAGCAGGTTGGTCTGGGAAATGCATCGGATACCGCGGAAAAAGTGGCACCTGCTAAAGATTGATAATTATGGGATGGAGAAGTCAAAGAAGAGCGGGCACGACTACTGAAGTGGTGATTTGAGGGGGCGTGGGAGAAATCCTTTCTGATGGGGAAACCCATCGGAAAAGATATTTGAGGAATGGGATCAGCGAGGGCCTTGGGAATGCTTGGCTAAATCTCCGCTGAAAGGGGGCGAGGGCTGGCGCAAGCGATCCTTTCCATCGTAATAATTCTTCAGGCAGACGGCAGGCGTACCATCTTCGCCCGAGAGCTGAGACTGATAGGATCTGGCCAAGCGGAGAGTATCACGATGCTTCTTCTTGGCGATTCGCTTGGCGATCAGAGAGAGCAATAGGGTGGTCGTCGCACTCAGGCAAGCGAGGGATCCAAGGGGGAGGGAGGCCGCGGCAACGATCCCGGTCAAAGCCGATCCCATGGTGCCGCTGGTAAGCAATAGACTTCTGATGGAGGCCGCAGCTTGGATAGTGGAGACTACCTTATCCAATCGCTTATAGATGCGAAGCATGCGGGCATATCTCTGGACCTCGGACTCCAGGAAATCCTCGAGTC
>MJUU01028498.1:74002-106627 GCA_002080025.1 Modiolus philippinarum
TTTTTAAAGGGGGCCACCCAAGGACTATTGTGACCAAATTTGGTTCCGATTGGCCCAGTGGTTTCAGAGGAGAAAATCTTTGAATGAAAAGTTTACGCCGGACGGACGGACGACGGACGCCGGACGCCAAAAGCTCACCCTGGCATAGCCAGGTGAGCTAAAAGGAATGTAATCAGTTTATAATAATTTAATATAAAGAAAAATGGGGGCCACCGACTTTGTTTTCCTTTGTTGTAAAATGTGAATTTTCATAGCGATATCGATCTAAAATATTTCTTATCAGATTATCTCCCTTTTTCAAATATTTTCATCCAAATTTTTTAATTATCAAATTACCATACCTCATCTTATTAGATGAATACATGTAAAATCAAGTCAATAAAGATCCTTTGCCTTTTGTGTCACTGATATTATATTTATTGATATATTACAAATAAAAATATTTGCATATTTAAAAAAGCAAATAATACCACAATAGTATAAATAACAAATTCAAAATGGTGGAAGACTACCGAACTACCTTAATAAATCATTTTCTCAATTCTTCTACCATTTTTTTAGAGCCAAAAGTCAGATCTTGACAAAGCTGCTCAGGAAGACGGATCCTTACCCGAAAAGATGCATTTAGATCTTGGAATCGGTTGCCATGGACATAAAAATTGTAATATTGGATGTAACTTCACAGAAAGGTTACCTAAAATGTGGAAAATTAGTTTCTGGTCTCCAAGACTCGAAAACCGTCGTTATGAAAACGCACAAAAAGGCGGGAAAATTTAAAACATAAACTTCACAGAGGTTAATTCAAGGTTAAGAGCTGGTTTCTAGCTCTCAAATCAAATTAGGTTTTTTTTGGGGGGGGGATTGGGGTGGGGGTGGGGGACTTTTGTATCAGCATCCTGATCAGTTATATATTTTTATTTTATTGTTTAGTTTTCCCACGAATTTTGTCCGACAAGTTTCTCGAACACTAGTGATCGATTTTCTTTAATAAAACACGATAGGATTCCTTTTGGTCTCTGAATTTCAAAAATTGCGGCCCTTGCCTTGGAAACAGAAATCGCGTGAAAATTAATGGACTAGATGAGTTATTAAAGGAGGGTTGCCTAACATGTGAATAATTGATTTCTGGTCTTTAGGACTTCAAAATGACCGAAGTTGCCATGGAAACGGACTAAAAGTGGGAACTTCAGAGGTGCGAGAATTGGATGACACTTACAGGAAGGTGACCAAACACGTGAAGAGTACGTTTTGTGTCTTAAAATTTTCAGTCGGTTGCCATGGAAACGGAAAAAGGTTGAATAATTCAAATTGTCTTGAATTGGATGAAATTTTACAGGGAGGCTGTATTCAAAAGTTGAACTCATTTAGAGTCTTCGAAAATTCAAAATACGGACATGGAAAGCTTGAAAATGAAATGTGCTCAGATATACCTTTACAGAGAGGTTGCGTATGGATGAAACATTCATAGCAAAAGATGGTTACCTTGTCCACCCAATCCGTCTCACACCTGGATTCATTTCAAGGCTAATTTTAAGAATTTGAAATGTGTCAATTGAAAGGTCGATGGCTTGGTCAGAGTTTGCTTCAAGTAAGCAACATCTTAGCTATACAAAAACGAAAATATATTAGTCAATTCAAAAAATTTAAAGTAGAAAAAATAAGGGTGGAAGAGACAACGGGAGCAATGTATTTGATTGCCACTGTAAAATGGTAAAAATGGGTATTGCCATGAAATTTAGCCTTCTTTATAGAATCAAAAGGCTGCTCATTTTCGAAAGATAAAGAATGGGTCTTTATGCTCCATTCGCGATCAGGCTTTCCGCATGATGACGTGACTATCCCGCATTTAAAGGTATTTTACCACCGCTTGAGGATGCGCCTAGTCACTTCTTTAGAACCATTCGGGTGCCACGTATGAAACAGAATATAGCCAGATTTGCTACACTCCCTTGTAATATGAAAAGGTACATGAAATAAAATTTTTGAAGACGCTCATTAAGCCTTGACCTTCATTTTATTGAAAGCTGTTCATTTATTAATGAATTACTTTATGAGTACTTCAATGTTATAAATTAAATAATTATATTCTAAAACGCAACCAAAGAATCAATGCTATATAGTAAGGCACAGCAAATCAAGCGTGAGCTCGTACTCAATACTAACATCTTTTATTTTTCTCGTTGTGCAATGCCTTGTCAGGAAATCATCGAACCATTTGAAGAATTAAAAAGCACAAGGTATGAAAGCCAGAAGATAATGATAGCTTTAAAATAGATTGTCGAATATTGAGCATTTCAATTTTCTTATCAGCATGTTTACTGGTGTATGTTAGGCTAATTATCTTTAATTTCACCCAGTAGAATAAATATCAAGCATTATTTGTATAGAAGACTCGAGAAAAGTAATTCATATGTAAGTTTATTGTCAGGTTTTGATTAATGATCATGCTTTGAGAATTTCAATCTGTGTTCCGCTGTTGCCTATCTTATACGTTTGTTTTTGTTGTTAGCAGGTCTATAATGGAAGTCAAGATACACTTCTCGGACTATCACAGAAGGTAATGTAGAAACTTTGATATTTCATAATATAGATCTAAATGGGAAACTCCATTGGCATGGCAATAGTAACAAAACGCTTTTCTCATAGCTTAGATTGGTGGCCACCTCGCTAAAACTAAAGATTAACAATATACAGTTAGACTAGAAAATTATAAATCTACAGTTATTAATCTATAAAATGCTAAAAGTCAATGTTTTTGGTAATCTTTGAATTATGACTTTCCATAATATTCGATTCTAATGCTGCTGATGAGAGGTTACTCCTTGAAACACTTATACAGCAAATGAAAATTTACTGTTTATTATGAAACATGGGTATTTTTGTATTTTGTAACCCCTGGGTCGATGCCACTGCTGGTGGACCGATCTAAGGGCCAGAGGGTACTCACCAGCCCAGTTGTCAACGACTAAATTGACATGGAATTTTTCCTTGCGTTTCATAGTTGTTTACTGTTTGATCATATTTGGTAATTTGTTCTCTTTCGGTTTTTAAACATCTTTGACTTTATGGTCTTCCAAACGCTTAGTTTTTATCTGCACTGAAGAGACATAAGTTGTCGAAATGCACATAAGCAGAATCAAAATGGGCAGTAAAATCGGTATTTAGCTATTTATCAAAATTCTTACCCATCAAACTACTTAGGCTTCATTCGGCGCCTTCCACTCAGTTGATGCCAGTTGTCCTGGATTTGGCTTCCAATTTCGATATTTTTGGGAATGAGTTCATCTTTCTGTCTCGGTTTGGATTATGGCTTTCATAACATTTGATTCTAATGCTGCTGATGAGAGGTTACTCCTTGAAACAAGTTTTCATCAAATTTACTGTTTATTTTGCAACATTG
This sequence comes from Modiolus philippinarum, assembly GCA_002080025.1. Taxonomy (NCBI): domain Eukaryota; kingdom Metazoa; phylum Mollusca; class Bivalvia; order Mytilida; family Modiolidae; genus Modiolus; species Modiolus philippinarum. The sequence goes on from MJUU01028498.1 coordinate 77,403, forward strand.
GTATTTTTGTATTCTATTATATTGTCAAATTTGGAAACTGATTCAATATAATTGAAAAATATTTCACAGCGGTTTTACCACAAGTGCATTTTTTTTCAAAACATTTCATCATCTGCTAACAGTGGGAAACGTAGTTTTCTATCACTTGTACTTTAATAGAGAGGTAGCCATATAAACGTGTATGGGTACGGGTACGTGCAGAGGGGAGTTCCATAAAAACGCGTGCATGGCGTCATCGATAGGTGTGTTGTCTTAGACGTACACGTACACAATGAACTTGTAGGACGCCATTTGCACGTTAAGTAAGAACTTCTGGCATTTTGTCTCATTTTTTTGCAAATATTTTATAACCCTTAAATAGGTAATCGATAAAATTAAATGTTCACAATATGTAATTATGTACATCATACGATATACATTAATTTTATGATGATTTTGCAACGGTTTGAACGACAAAATTGACAACAAAAACGAGAACAAAAATTCGGAAATTTACACCAAATAAAATTATGTAAGATTGGGATCATAATCGAATATGAATCTTGAATAAACATATGTCGATTAGTTAAGATATCTCGCGAGAATGTTGATGGACGTATGGTTCACGTTAAGTACACGTTTTGTTGCTAAACCTTTAGCTTTCCGATGACGTATGCCACAAGTACGCGTACAAGTTTTCGTTGCTAAAAATCTCTATTATTAAAACATTAACTCTTACCAATATAATATCCAGCAGTCAAAAGTAATGTTTTACAAAAGATATGAACATTTAATATCTAATTATGGCGTTACTCTGAAACAGTTATTACTTGGGGCATTTCCTTCATTTTACCGAAATGTTGAAAAATGCCCAAATCTGATAAAAATCCAGAAAAACTGGGAAGTAACTTACAGTCTTTACGTAGTAAGCGGAGAGCACCTCTTGACCCGTCTTTCAAAATTACGTTTTGTCTCATTCTCTCTGTTTCAAATTTGCGGTCATGGAGCTAGTAGACTGTATGTAATGGGTTTTATTCGTATGATTATAATACTATATGGAAACAGGACAGATAAACGGGAGGTTTGGGTAAAAATAAACCCGTTTAACCCGATAGCTGGCTTTTGCTAGAGCCGGTTCCAAGACCGGCTGTACGAAGTTCTTATCGTTGTTTACGGTTGTCTTTTGTCTTAATTTCGTTTTTCCTGTGTAGGTCCCTGTCAGATTATTACATGTAATTGTAATTTAAAGCCAATGCAGACGTTTACTGTTGTTTTTTTTTTCATTTAAGTAAACCACCCCTGAGTAAAACGGCGTACCAAGAATAAAAAAAAACAACACACACACACACAAAAATAAAAAAACACAACAGAATCAATAAGAAGTAGTTATTGACCTGGAAAGTCTGTATGTTTTGGTGCAACGGAACCTTTACCCATCTTATCACCAGTGGTTACCCAGATACCAGCATTGATATCTCTAACATCATACTATTTGCATATTATTCAGGAAATGGTCAGTTTACACCCCATAAAGTAAAAATTCTGTAAACCATATTATAGACCAGAGCCAACGGCGGGGTCGAACGTGAGAAAAACCCTTTTCTCATTTAAAGCTTAGATATCCGATTAAATATACTGTAAGCTTTAGTGCATCGTAGTAAATGAAATCTAATACTTTGACCTACAATATCAAAACCTCTTATCTTAAAACTTGACATTATATATAAAAAAATAATTACAACAGGAGCGACGACCTATACCACCAGAAATCTTGGAGTCTTGATCTGCGGCAAATATATTGAAATCAATGCAAATCCAGATAAACTATGTAACTCATAGGTATTGTAAAGTGGGTCAAATGACAGTTGAAGGGTTGTAAAACATACACAAATGTATAGAAATAAGGAACATACGTTAGTCAGTCCACATGGTTGATGTTGACAAATGTTCGAGTAATCACCGAGACAGCCAAATTATAGTTTCATAATCATCCAAAAGCACAAAGGTATTTTATGTGGTCCTCTATAACGGAAACGAATAGAGCTGACCGTTAAGCTGACCGTTGGCAGTTTATTTACTTGCAGCTGAGTATCTTGCTCAACCCTTTTGTTTCTTGTTTAATAGGAATAAACTTAGGAAAACTACTTTATAAGAACTTTCTCCAGCTGTGCCATGCAATTTTGAATTTAACAAATACATGTACTTTGCCATATCCCTGAACATGACTTTCATTAAAATGCTTACTAACAGCAAAGTGCAACTTTAAAATAGTTGTCAAATTGAATATTTGTTTTTATTGAAATCGTTACACATAAAACGTTCAAGTAAATTTTTCATGCCAATTCATCATACCAGACTTCACATTTTCTCCGTTTTAACAAATTTTTGGCGTTATCCATGCTCCAAATTTGCTATTTATTTGATTGCGATTACTTCATTGAAAGCTTATAGAAATTTTACATTTATCAGATTTACCAATGTTAAATGTTTAAATGCCACGACTGCGATGGTAATTACGTAAGATGAAGCATTGTTCAAAATTTATACCAACTGTAAATGTATGCATTGTTTATGTGTTTATAAATGAAATAAGGCCTATTTTTGTATGGACTTAATAAAACATTTTGTATCGATTAACGTAAAGCAGCAGTTTCTTTGGTAATGTTTTTTATCTATTTTTTGCGATCACGTTCGCTACATCGACTGCCCGCAAGTCCCTTTCCCGCCTTTTATTTAAAACTTAACCTGGCTCAGATGTTGCATAAAAACAGGAAATGAACTCACTTTTCATACCAAATTAAGTTTATATTTTGTTTATTTTCTATTGTCTCAAACTGCATTCAAAAGTTTTTCTTTTTATTTCTACTTCGTTATTTGACTGCAAAACTTGATAGGTCGTTTTACATCATTGTGTTGTCGGCGTCAATAGACAGTTTTCAGTTTTCAGTGACAACTGTTTGATATAAAATCAATGCTACCTTTGGCATATAGATATTGTGGTCTGATGAATCTTATTTTTATCCTGCCTGCGGCTAATGTCGCAAACGCGAAACATAACGACCATAGATTCCGTCGTCGTGACGTCCTGTGGATGTGCTTGGTACCGGATTTGGCCTCCTTCTTCGATATATTTGGTAATGAGTACTTATTTTTTTACTGCTTTTCATATTATTTGATTCTAAAGTTGATGAGAGGTTACTCCTCGGAACACGTTGCAGCATAACGAAATTGACTGTTTACATGTAACTATGCAACTTGGGTATTTAAGTATTATGAATTTTACATGCCGAGCTTTACAGTCTGTTTTAACATCAAAGGAACATATAATCTACACTTTCATGGGTGATTTGAAAGACAATAGCAAACTGGCGTGAAGGACAATTGCCTTAGAAACGACATCTCTAAACTTAATGATGAATTTTCCATCTTGGCCATACAGTTTCAATTACAAGTTGAAAGGAAAGTTATTATCACCGAAAACTTGGAATATCGAACCTTTTGAACGAGAAAAGCTCGGCAAGCTACAGAAAATGACAGCACATATTCAAAATCTCCGCGAAGTGGAATTTTCAATAGGAGAAAAGGATTTTTTTCCCCGAAAATTTTGTTAATGCCAATTAACCGGCGGAACTTGTTCGTTGTTGTCGAATCTATTTCCTAACCAGACTCCGGTTTGGGCGGTTGTGAAGACTTGAAATCTGAACCTTTTCACGCGCGTCAAACATATGACAAATTGGACAAAGGCACACGAAATGTCTTTTTACTGAAAGTGACAATATCACGAATTTTTGATTCCGGACGGGCAAGAACCGGCGGAAAGATACTATAGCACCGCGGGCAATTTGCACAAAACATGGTTACAAAAAGATGATTTTTTAAATGCTTCACGGAAATTTGCAGAAAAACGCACGGTTTATTTTACACGATTTAACGAAATCCAGTAGAGAAAAAAACCAAGAAAACCAAATCAATTAAAGTATATTCTGTATTTTGTTTTGATATATAAATTCTAGGCCGAGATGTCGCCTTCGTGCATTTCATATTTCAGGTTGATGATACACCCCATTTTTAAAACGTTGCAGAGTAATGCCTCGGTGGCCGAGTGGGCTAAACCGCTGGGTTCCGGGATCGAATCTCGGAAAAACATTTTTCGTTTTTGCGTCTTGTTTTTATGAATTGAAATCAAAGCAACAGTTGAACATGAATACATCTGAGCATTAACAGTGATATAGAGCTCAACCTGAGATAAAAGTTGAACCGGTGGATGCATACTCCCAAGGCGGGGCTGTTGTTGGTAGAGGTAAAATAGAAAAAAGGGGGGGTTGCGAGTTAACTGCTTTCTTTGGTTTAGCCGCTTTGGTTTTGAAGACCTTCTTAGGCTTAAACACTCTTAGCCTTGGCTAGTTAATCTACTTGTCACATGCCGAGCTTTACAGTCCGTTTTAACATCAAAGGAACATATAATCGATACTTTCATGGGTGATTTGATAAGACAATAGCTAATTGGCGTAAAGGACAATTGCCATAGAAACGACATCTCTAAACTTAATGATAAATTTTCCATCTTGGCCATACAGTTTCAATTACAAGTTGAAAGTTATTATCACCGAAAAATTGGAAAACCGAACCTTTTGAACGAGAAAAGCTCGGCATGGTCAACACTTATATTTTCAATCGTTAAATTTCAAAATGTTTTTATTCCAGTTTCCTGAAATTCTCAAAGATTTGTTATTTGGTCAAATACGTTTGTTTAATGTACAAAGCTGAATTCGACGTCTTGTTCTTTTAGACATGCTATTCAATTCCAACCATTTTAATGAAAAAAAAGTTATTTCCCATTATTGTAAACCCATCGATTTAAAGCTCGCAAATGTAACCTTTATGCATCCGCATTGGAAAAGATAAAAAAAACCTGATGATTGATTGACAGAATACCACGAAAGATTTGAGTATGTAGTATGTAGAACAACTTATAAGGCACTGTTCTTAGATAATTTTATATTTGATTTCAATAAATCAACTGTAAAATGCTTGATGTCAGTACCATCGCTTGACCGTTGAAATAAAGTTGTAGGTAGATCTACTTTTGGCAAGATAACGGAAAAAAGACTAAAGGAAGAAATAAGAATAACAAATGATAACGGTGTGAGAAGAGTGAAACATGAACGTTTCCCAAAAATTATGCAGATGTGAAACAAACGAAGAACCTTTTACCTTACATGTTTAAACAAAAATATAATATTTCGTCAAACATCAGACGATGAATTTAAATATTCATCATTTAGGTATATTGTTTGTTTTAAGGTAAGGATATTTTCCTACATTTGCATGTCCTATTGCTTCATTCTATTTATAGTAACCATATCAACATTACAATGACTATATCTACATTCTAGAAATAATCTAAATGAGACTTTTTACAGAGGATACAAAATTCACATGTATTTTAGAATAATAAATTGCTTTGTATGGCGCCAACATGTTTATTCACCAACAATGCAATTATGCATAAGTAAAGCGGTACATGCACATTTACACAATAGTTGACGTCACAATTCTTGTAATTCTAAAATATATTCATGTTAATCTAGCTATTACTCTCAAGATGTATTGATGATATTTTAACTCCCACTATATCCCACTTGGATCTTTAAAAATAACCTTCGTGTAATGGAATGATTTTGATTTTCGATGGCATCCTGTTTAACATTCAAATCTTTGTGTGCTAATAACTTAAATGGATAATGTGGAAACGATTTTCAAAATCTGTATGACAATTTTTGATTCTATCGCGTTTTATCACGTAAATTTTCGTAAAAACTAAATGATTCTTTTCAGTTATAAGATTCTATTTAAATCACTTATTTGTTCTTTGACGATGAATTATGATTCTGTGATTCAAATAATAGAACAATGAAACTAAAACCAACAAGTATTCAAGTCCACAAATGAAATGTGGAAATAAAGGCATTCGAAATGTCAATAATATTATTAGCTGACATTTAGATTGGATTGAGGTGAGGTGTTTTTAAAAAGTTTTCACTAATTATGTAATCAATCTTTGAAATACTGTCCGTATAGTTACTGATTTATGAGCAACCATGACATGTTCAGCAGGTCAACGATTACTACAGTATAACGGTATCCATTCGAAATGGTAACTGTTTCCGATATTCACTTCAAAATACAGAAAGCCAAGATACCTGCGTTTTTCAGAGAATGTAAAAAATCTCCAAAACGTTTGAAGTTAAAAAGATTACATGCAGATAAAAAGAACTTTATGTTACTATGATTCGTTTTTGCAGCTGGCCATTCCAACAAATTAGGTCTTGTCAGTGCAAATAACTAAATACCGAAGTTACTGTAAATTTATTTTCTGCATATGCGCATTTCGGCAACTTATGTCTCTTCAGTGCAGATAAAATCTAAACTTTAGGACCATTAATTCAAGATGTTAAAAAACTGATAGAGAACAAATAACCAATATGATCTAGATGTAAAACCAAAATCAGCTAAGGACAGAGATTTGCATAAGGGAGATACTCCTTAGTTTCAACAAAATTTACAAAAAATTAGGAAAATATTGCAAGGTTCTAAATAGAATCGGGTCAGCACCGAAGTACTGACTACTTTGCTGGTGAATACCCTCGGGGACTATTCGCTATTTTGACGGCGGGTTTTATCGAAAAAAATCCATTATTGGCGTGTCTATTCAATGTTCAACTATTCATACCGGCGAAATTAATTCGATGACCCTTTATAAAATTTTCACCATTAAAATGGGAATTTCATTGTTTAAAACATATCTTTTTTGCAGAAAAATTGTAGGATACGTTTTCATAAACGCGCAATTTTAAGACGTTTCATAAATTATTTTTCTGTACGTTTTACATGGATTCTATATGAAAACAACATAACTGATAGACTTTTGAATCGGTCATATTTCAAACATAACAAGAAAATGTGTTTAACGGACACAATGCCCCGCCTTGCACCTATTTTGAACAATGTTATATTTCATGATCAGTGAAGCATGAATTTGGTGGCAATTAGGTAAATATTTGTTATGTTTTTTTTATTTGCATCCTAATGTGTATTTATATGAAGTTTCATGATAATAGCATACAACTGGCACAGAAAAGAAACTTAAATGTCATACTATCCCTTTTTTTTCATGATCAGTAAAGCATGAAATTGGTAGCATGGAGAAATTTCTATTATAATTTTTGTTTAATTACAACTTAATGTGTATTGATGTAAAGTTTCGTGATGATAGCATACATCCTTCACAGAAAAAAAAACTTCAGCCTAAGGGAAAACCTCATACTATCCCTCTTTTATCCAAGATCAGTGAAGCTTGAAGTTGGCAGCCGGGATAAATTTCTATTACAATTTTTGTTTAATTATACCCTAATGTGTATTTATACAAAGTTTCATGATGAGAGCATACATCCTTCACAGAAAAAAAACTTCAACATAAGGGTAAACCTCATACTACCCACCTTTTTATCCAAGATCATTAAAGCATGAAGTTAGTAGCGAGGATAAAGTTGCATTATGATTTTTGTTTAATTATATCCTAATGTATATTTATACAAGGTTTCATGATAAAAGAATACATCCTTCACAGTAAAAAAAAACACTTTAACCTAAGGTAAACCTCATACTACCCCCTTTTTTCCATTATCAGTGAAGCATGAAGTTGGTAGCCGGGATAAATTTTTATTATGATTTTTGTTTAATTATATCCCAATGTGTATTTAAGCAAAGTTTTATGATAATAGCATACATCCTTCACAAAAAAAACTTCAACTTAAGGGTTAACCTCATACTACCCCCTTTTTACCCATGATCAGTGAAGCATGAAGTTGGTAGCCGGGATAGATTTTTATTATGATTTTTGTTTAATTATAACCTAATGTGTATTTATACAAAGTTTCATGATATTATATAGCATACATCCTTCACAGAAAAAAAACTTCAACATAAGGGTAAACCTAACTTGGGACGGACGGACGGACGAACGGATGGACGGACATACCCGAACACTATATGCCCCCTTACTATCGTAGGCGGGGAATAAAAATAGCTAAACCGATTTCATTTCACCTCGGAATTCAACTTCATTTGATGCACTTGCATATACAATTTCATCGAAATCCGGAAACTTTGATATTTACGTATCTATTACCTTAAGATGCAAAAACTCTATCAAAAATCGATTTTAATATCAAAGAAGGCCATACGTAATGACTCGACGACAATACCGTAATTATAACCCTTATGAATTAGATAAAGGTTTTATAAGTTTGTTAGGCGAGTTAAAGCATTTTTACTCTTATGTAAAACATTACCGTAAAATAAAGGATGTTAAACCATTGTTGTGACGAGATTTTCATCTGACTCGGGAAATGTTTTCCGCCTGCCAGAAAAATTTGTTGAGCAAGTTTTNATCGATGTTAATATCAAAGAAGGCCATACGTAATGACTCGACGACAATACCGTAATTATAACCCTTATGAATTAGACGATTTAAAGGTTTTATAAGTTTGTTAGGCGAGTTAAAGCATTTTTACTCTTATGTAATTATTTACTCTTACTCATTACCGTAAAATAAAGGATGTTAAACCATTGTTGTGACGAGATTTTCATCTGACTCGGGAAATGTTTTCCGCCTGCCAGAAAAATTTGTTGAGCAAGTTTTTCTTTCCCATGATCAGTGTTAGGGCTAGATTTTTTAACCCAGGTACAGGTGTAAAATAACTAAATACCGAAGTTACTGTGAATTTACTTTCTGCATATGCGCATTTCGACAACTTATGTCTCATCAGTGCAGATAAAATCTAAACGTTTGGAAGACCATGAACTCAAAGATGTTAAAAAACTGATAGAGAACAAATAACAAAAGTGATCTGAATGTGAAGCCAAAATCAGCCAAGGACAGAGCTTTGCATGAGGGAGATACTCCTTAGTTTTCAATAAAATTTACAAATTTTTAGATATTGTAAGCTTTCAAAAATAATCGGCTTTCGGGTCAGTACCGAAGTACTGACTACTGGGCTGGTGAATACCCTCGGGGACTAACAGAGATTTTTTGTAAGAGATTTTTTTAGTATAAATCGGGCCAGAAATTTCTCTTAAAAATCCCAGTCTTATCCCCCAGAAAATCAAATGGTCCGTGCCTTAGCCTAAGATTTTCAGGGGAGGGCTTTGGCGATTTTGCTTAGAAAATTTATTAACTTTCACAAAAATCTCGAACAAATTATATCTTCACTAAATATAACAACAAATTATTTATTTGTAATTTCGACAAAAAATCTATTTTTCAAATAAAAAATCTGAATTAATTTACTTTCGGACTAGAATATTTACTTTCACTGGCATCAAGATTAAATTATTTTTTTTTAAAATCGCCCAAGCCCCCACCCGTCCCCCTGAAAATCAAATGGTCGTCCCCTTAACGATTTTGTATGAAGTCTTTACATCTATTCCCATTGAAAAGCTGTTTTAAGATAGAACTTTATCAATATGTACATGTAATTCTAAGTATACAAATAATACAAGACGTTTCATATACGTACAGCTCAGTGAATAGTCCTTTTTTGTTGAGGGGGTGAGGGTGGGATAAAAATTCTATAGTATATAAAATTAAACATTATATTTCTTTTCTTTTTATTAATTTATATTTAATTTATTTCTAATCGCAAAAGTGACTCGATTATTAAATATAAACAAAAGTTACCCTCCCCTCCCCTGCCCTTTTCCCCGTGCATGTATAACCCTGCATGAGGTTAGAATATTAAAATATGTTTTGGCGAGAGTATTTCATTGTAGAGACAAAACTAACATTTTCTTTCTTCTTAATTCTTCTTTGGTAAGGTTTAGGGACCGACCATTTAACCTGAAAGAGGGGGGGGTATGTTTTTTTTTCTTGACAGATATTTTTTTCACGTGTATCAACAAAATATATTTTTTTTCAAAATGAACATTATTTTTTTGGGCAGAAAACCTCCTTCAGGAAATTTTTTTCATCATTTTGGCAGCCAAAATATTTTTTTTCACATAAAATCAGCTCCAAAATATTTTTTAGACCATAGCCCCCTTCAAGTTAAATGGTCGGTCCCTTAGAGGTTCAACAAATTTTTTCAGAATTTAATGCACTTTCGACTCGCGTTGAAATATACATAAACAACAATTGATATTTATCTGAATATTAGATATCGTTTAAAATCAAATTGTTAGAACAACTTTATCCATATAATTCTTCTTTGATACTTCAACTTCAACTGTAACTTTTATAAGATAACACATATGTGTAACATGAGGTCAATAAACATATTATTTTCAATAAACGTGACAAAACAGGTTATATATGGAAACACACAATAATTTAATGATATATGCAGAAAGTAAATTCACAGTAACTTCGGTATTTAGTTATATGATATACAAGTTGAATAAAAAAAACGACAAAAATTTACATTAATGCATTTATCTTTTTGAGAAAAGCAGCTAGTCTCTTGAATATTTCTGTATTACACATTGAAAATAATTTATACATTTTTTGATGATTTGGATAAATACAGTAGTAGCGGGACAAATATTTATCTCTTAGTCTGACAATATCATTATTAGTACAGCAAAACAGAAAATGGTAGATATAAGTTACAAAGATGACAAAAGCGCTCTTCTCGAGGTATATTTTGCCAACGACCTGTTTCAATGGGAAAACGTAAATTTGAAGTTCTCATTTTTGTTATCCAAATTCTGTATGTTTCAGTAAGTCTTGTTAAATAGTTTTCACGTCCAAATTCGTATTTAAACATAGAGTAAAATGAACCACGAGACGCATTATGCATCTCACTGAACCATTTTTGAATGAACTGATCACAGAGAATTTGTTTTGTCAAGCCTTTATTGTAAACTGGAAATTGAGAAATAAAGGTTTGACTCATTCCAATATCATGAAATGTTTTTTCAACATAATTTATCCATTTAAAGTTATGATGATTTTCCGGTCTCAATGCAATCATTAATCTATAAAGAATGCTACAAAGCTTCGATTCATTCAATAACAATTTATTCCAAAAAGATGTCATTCTTAATTTGATTCGAATTTCAAGCGGATATCTGCCCATCTCACCATAAACCATAAAAAGTGGCGTTGTATTTCGAACTTTAAGTATTCTTTTACAAAAATTTAAGTGAACTTGCTCAATAATCTTTGCATTTTCATATCCCCACACTTCACAACCGTATAACAATATTGGTTCGAGCATAGCATCAAACATTTTTAACTGTAAATTAATTTCAACAGTGTCATTTTGGATTAATTTATAAATACAGAAAAGCGCTTTGATTGCTTGATTTGTTAAATGTTTCTTAGTTTCAAAAAATGTACCATTATATTTAAAAATAACACCAAGATAGGAATAGGTATCCACAATTTCTAAAGTTTCCCCTTGCAGTGTGAAATTATATTCACGTCTGACTTTCCTTTTACTAAATATCATAACTTTTGTCTTATTAACATTTACCCTTAATTTCCAAAGATCGCAGTATGATTGAAAAATATCAAGAGACTTTTGCATACCTTCTTCTGTTTCAGACAAAATGACAGTATCGTTAGAATATAATATTGTAAAAAATATGTAACTCACTCTCAAGTTTTTCTTTAATTTTTTTCTAAAGGCAATCCATCTAAGCTACAAAAATAATTCTCCAAATCGTTTAGAAAAATTGCAAACAAAAATGTTGACAAATTTTCACCTTGACGAACACCAGTTAGACATGGGAAAAATTGAGATCTTTCACCATTATATTCAATACAAGACTTAATATCACTGTACATATTATAAATAACTTTTAAGCATTTGCCCTTAATTTCATATCTATGTAATTTTTGCCACAAGCCTGATCTCCAGACGGTATCAAATGCTTTGCGAAAAACCACGAAGGTACAAAATAGTTTTTTGTTAAGGGAAAAATAAATTTCAATAAGCGCATGAAGAACAAATATGTTATCAGCAGATGAGTATCTTTTTCTAAATCCTGTCTGGTTTTCCGAAATTATATTCAATTCATTTGCCATAACATTTAACCTGGTATTAATTATAGAAGTAAATAGCTTGCCTAGACAGCTTAAAAGTGTAATTGCTCTAAAATTGTCAGGGTTAGATGGATCACCCTTATTTTTATAAAGAGGTTTTATTATTCCACATGGCCAGTTTTCTGGAATAATACCTGTGTCTAATACTACATTAAACAATTTACAATAAATAGAGACAACATTTGGAGGAGACCATTTTATAAATTCATTTAAATTCATATCTGTACCTGGAGCCTTATTATTTTTAGGTCTTTAATAGCTTCTTTCATTTCTGTTTCAGAATTGCATTGAGTATCTCATCACAGATAGGGTTACAAGCTTCATCAACATTGAAACTGTCATTTAGTCCGTTGTCCTCGCTTTCATTTAAATTTTTGAAATCTATTTGTGGTGATTCCTTGTTTTTATTTGTGAATTTCTTTAGTGTATTCCTGAATTCTTTACTGTCTGATTTAGAAAGTGATCTTAATTCCTTTGCACAGTTTTCTTTGTACTTGTTGTAATTAGATTTTAAAAGTTTTCTGTAATTTCTAGCTGCTTTATTAAGATTAGTCTTATTTTCATCTGTTTTGCTTTTGTAGTAAGTATTTTTGACCTTTTGAAATTCATCACGTTTAGTCTTACAGTCCCCATAAAACCACGGTTTATTATTTTCACGTGGTTTTTGTTTACATCCAAATATTCGTATGATGCGCTATTTAAAAGTACACTGGAGAGTTCATTCATTAAATTGTTTATTTGTTGCGAGTTATCTGTGTCAATGTCAAAATTGAAATCTACAACTTCAAAATCAGAGACAAATTGAAACAAGTTTGGAGACAAAATAAGGTAATCAATTAAACTAGCCTCTTTGCAAGTATTTTTACCCACATATTTATCTTTAAAAATTCTACCGAGTAAACTCTCGTTCATACATGCATTATATACATTACGAACATAACAATGCAGTAATTAGATAGTCGATAATCGTTTTGATCTCTTGATTACATAAATGTCTCAAAAATGGTTTAAGTGAGAGAAACAATGGCCAAGTATGAATTCATGATAAACAATACACTCGCCTCCGGCTCGTGGATTCTTTTTCATGAATTCACACTTGACCATTGTATCTCCTTTACTGAAATACCAGCCTTTATTAGATGTAACTAGTTTATGATAATGAAAACCCTGATGTAATAGTTTTTCAGTTATGAAAAGATTCCGTTCATTAAAAAATATCTGTTCATTAAAATAATCTGCTTTGGTTTTCTGTCACATAAAATGTAAAACACCCTAATTATCCACTGCTCTATCACTACGTCAACATTATTTTGTGTCTGTCAGTGCACATGCAGTAGTTAACTTTCTCAACAATTTCTTTCCTGAAACTGATAGACTTTTTTAAAGCAAAGTTAGCCAAAATAATCACAAAAGTATGTCAATTCAAAATTGCGCCTTATGAGTCAAAGGGTCAACATCTTGTCTGCTGTTGTTCAATGGCAAACAAACTTCGCCGCACACATGTTGCTTAGGGACCGACCATTTAACTTGAAAAGGGGGGTATTATGTTTTTTTTCTAGACAGAAAAAAAAAATATTTTTTTCACGTGTATCAACAAAATATTTTTTTTTTCAAAATAAACATTATTTTTAGAAAAAATTTTTTTCATCAATTTGGCAGCCAAAATATTTTTTTTTTACATAAAATCAGCTGCAAAATATTTCTTTTAGAAAAAAAACCAAAGCCCCCACCCCCCCCTTTCAAGTTAAATGGTCGGTCATTTAAATTTAAACGTGGTAAATTAATGTTTGTGGCAAATGACTCAAAAGCGATTACACATCTGACAATAAGTAAAATAATCAGNGTGACAAGATCTACATACCTGGCAATAACAAAGAAAATAGGAATACTTATTTTTGAGATATTGTCTTTTTCGTGGAATTTTCCAAATTTTTCAGGATATTATAATCAATAAAAGATAGAGTTTAAGTTTTATGAACCAAAATAATCACTTATAAAGATCTACATGTATTGCAATTTTGAAGAAAAAGGGACAGATACTGTTGATGTCTACTGAATACATGATGATTCTTCACCAAATTCTTTATTTTGATTTTCTTCCGTAGTGCTACAGTGTTTTAACATCAGAATAGACTTCTTGAGCTCGGAAGCAATTAAAGGGCGAGCACTTTGTTTATACATTTGGAAAACGGAACAGAGAAAGGGAACCCATAAACCGGTTTAACCCTACCGCTGGCTTTAGCTAGTGTATGTACCAAGTCCAGCTGTCCTGAGTTCCTATCGTTGTTTAAGTTTGTCTTTTGTCTTTTATTTTGTCTTTTTCTTTTGCAGTCCTTTGGTACATTATGGCCTGTTACTGTGTTTTTCAGCCATTTGTAGGTGTTTCCTGTTATCCTTTTTATTTTATTAATGCTGCGGTCAAGGAAGTGGCAAAACTTTCAGTTTAACGAAATTAAGATTTACACCCCAATTCATTGAATCACCGTCGTTAAGAGGCAACATTGTATACATTTGTCAGGTTTTCATGTCTGATATATCTACAATGTAGACAAATCGCATCGATGAATCTAACACATTGTGTAAGCTTGGGGTGTTTATCTTGCTTTCATTACAATAAAAGTGACCGCAGCAATAATGTCATTATATGTAGTACAGTGGAATAATGCATGAAGTAATGCGATTCTCTGAAATACAATAGAAACGAAACATAAGATAAACTGCCATTAAATAAAGAATTAAATTTCACAATACATAAATACATAACATACAATGTCATTAAATAAGAATTAAACTACGCAATAAATAAATTACAAGTTCCGTAATTTACTAGCAACTTAACATTAAATAAATTACAAGTTCCGTAATTTACTGGTAACTTAATATGATGACTGTTTATGATATTGTAATATTCTATATAATTAATAAAATGTTTACTTTTAAAAATTAAACTATTTTTATGCTTTCTGTCAGAAATGGAAATTGAAATTAAGTTGATATTGATAAAACAAAGATTTTAGTATTTTCAAATGGGAGGTTACCAAATAATTTATATTTTACTTTTAATGGCGCTGAGCTTGAAATTGTAAATAATTGTTCATATCTCGGTATACTGTTTTCCAAAATGGGTTCATTCATTTCAGCGAAAAAGGATATTGTTAATAAGGGGATGAAAGCAATGTATGATGTATTGAAAAAAGGTAGAACTCATAATTTGTCAATTAAACGTCATTTAAATCTTTTTGATAAGATTGTAAAACCAATTTTTACTTTATGGAACTGAAATATGGGAATTTAGTAAAAATGAGATCATAGAAAAAGTCCATCTGAAATTTTGTAAAATTTTACTTCGTTTAAAAACTAGCACTCTAAATTACATGGTTCATGGGGAACTCGGAAAATATCCTCTGGAAATCGATATTAAAGTAAGAATGATATCTTTTTGGTCAAAATTAATATTTGCAAAGAAGTCTAAAATTTCATCATTGGCTTATAAATTACTTTATATTAAAAATTTCGAAAACGAACAGATTTCCCCATGGATAAATCAAATTCGTAAAATATTAGATCAAAGTGGTTTATCCTCTATGTGGACTTTTCAAAACTGTATTTCAGAAAACTGGTTACGTTTTACTGTTAAAAATAATCTAATTGACCAATTTAAACAAAACTGGAAGTCATCTATTGAAAATTCAACAAAGGATGATAACTACAAACTATTTAAGAATGAGTAAAAATTTGAAAATTATCTTGAAACTTTAGATGATAAGGATAAATTCATTTTGTGTAAATTTAGAACAGAAAATCATAGATTGCCAGTTGAAGTTGGGAGATGGCAAAGAGTTGAAAGAGAATTTAGATTTTGTAATCTATGTAGTGGGGGGTGAATGCTCCAGTTTTGTGAACGAAAGAAAACTATACATTGCAGCTAAGTACAGAAACAGACCGAACGTTGTTAAATATAATGATTTGTTATCGTCTAACTCTGTATCTGTGCTTAGTAAAGTTTGTAAATTTATTAGAATATGTGACTTTAGTAAGGGGGATTGGAGTTCAATTTAATACCATTCATTGTCATATATTTTGATATTGTAGACTGGTTCCATTCCATTAGTGTTTTCCGTAGTTCCTGCTCTCCGTTAGTTCCGTTATCACTATAGATCTTCTCTGGCGTTCCATCGTCTGCTGGTAAATCGCTTTAAAGTGGCAATAAAGGAGTCTGTTGTTAAACTATGGGTGACTTCAAGATGGACTGCTCTTGCAGTCAAACATGTAAAAATGCAACCATAACGTTTTATAACTGAGCGACCACTTTTAATATTCATTGGTCCAAAAAAGTCCACTCCGACAAAGGTAAAAGGCGGTTTATCTGGACCCGGTTGTTCAACTTACGGTTAAATCTTAACCGAGGGTTAAATAATGTAACCATGGGTTAGAATTTAACCATCGGTTATTTTCCGTTGCTCATCTCTTGCTTATATTTAACCAACGGTTAAAATTACTAAACCCTCGGTTAAATCGGGCTAAATTTAACCGAGGTATAAACCATCGTTAAAATTTTTAACAAAGGGTTAAATAATATATAGGTGGTAATCACATCCAAATATTTGACAGGAAAGCCATTTTATAAAAAGAAACAATAAATATTATAGATAGAAATTCAATAAAGATTAACAGAAAGCTTTAACAATGCCATTTGAAAAAGCCCAGATTTTTTCACGGGCGATTACTCTCACAGCTTCAGACGATATAGATGTAGACCCCGGTAGGCATGAAATATTGTATTCGTATTAAAAAATGAACCTACAACAGTATAATGTTGCTTTGATATTTTCATATCAGTGAGTTTTTTTTCACACAGCCTACTGCAGTTCATAGTTCCAAATATACGGGGGAAAATTTACGCAGTTTTCACTGTAATATTAACTTACGTTGTTTACACTGTTTAGATATAATTCCAAGCAAAATAAAGAATGACACGATCTTCCTCAAATGTTGTTTATCTCTGAATATTCCCTACATTTTTATTCAAAACAACGCGGTTCAGAAACTGGTACGCCACTATAGTTTGAAATCAATGACGGACTTACTATTCCATTTTCCGCAAAACATATCGAATGTCCGTTTGAATAGAGTAGAAAATTCGATGACTAATTATTGAATCTGAAATTGATTAAAAAAAAAAGATCATTGATGCAAAAATGTGAAAATAACAACAAACAATATGACCTCATTTTTTTTTAATTTGAAGCTTGTTTAACACTGCATCTTTCTTTTTTTATATTTAATAATTCTGTTATCGTTCACTTTATAAATTTTGTAAATCCGTTGATTCGTGTTCAGGTCATTTCTTTCCTGAAGCGGCACGGTCATTCAAGTTTCCATGTTAGCAAAGTGTAGGGAAATAGGGAATTATGGGAACCAGGGTTACGTTTAACTCGTGGTTAAACTTTTTAACCACGGGTTACATAACCAAGGGTTTAAATATGGTTGAGCAACAGGTATTTAACCCCGAGTTTTGTAACCATAGGTTAAAAATTTAACCTACCGTTAAATTTAAACCTTGGTTTATTTAAACCGTGAGTTGAACAACCGGGTCCTGGAGCCTTCTGTTCGTCGAATATTGGAGCCATCATCTGTGTTCATGGTGTTCCTTGATAACGTTTACATTTTACACATCTTTTTATAATGTTACATACGGTATTTTGACATTTCAAAATCCAAAACTTCTCTTGTAAAATAGCAACTACTTGGCAAGTTCCAACATGTCCGTTTTCCTTATGTGCTGCTCTAATAATCAATTCTGTAACGTTGCCTTCGTTTGTCGTCGTCATGTCACTGCTGGTCCACGGTAATCCTAATTTATAGTGTCCATCTTCAAGTTTAACTGTGCGATCCATTATCTCTAAGGCGCGCCTATCTTCCTGAGACATACATGTTTTCTCCGCAGCGGTGTCTTAAATCCGTGGTCCACAGGCGTTCTACTTGTCGATTGAGCTTGTCTAAATATGAAAAAAATGAAAAGGGGTAAATGTCAAGGAGACAACATCCCATATCCAGGTTAAAACGACCCAAAACAAAGTTTACAGTTGCATGTTTTTTACTTTCATTAGCGTTAATTGGTCCTCTTACTATCCATCCAAGGCGTGTCTTGATGGCATAAGGGTCTTTTTCCGTTCCTGTTCTCACTTCTAGTGGTATATGTGCTACTGGTATGTCCGTCCCGATTTACAGCAATACCTCAGATTCGTCAATTTCCGGAATACTTATGTCGGACAAATGTGCAAACTTTGATAGTTCCTTGTTTGAAACAACTGAACGGGTCGAAATCTTTAAGGATTTAACTGACCATATACGTTTCATCTCAACCTGGTCGTTGCTTTCAACAGCACTTACTCTCAGATCAATTTCTCTTCCTTCGTGGCGAACTTTAGACGTCGCGGAAGTCATATGAAAAATTACTGGTCTACTATTGATGTTTAACTTGTGAATGAGTCATTCGTCGCATAAGGTTTAATCGGTCCCGTCATCAATTAATGCGTACGTAGTTAACGAATTTCCGTTCTCACAACTAACCTTAACGGGTATAATACCAAGACAGTTTTTGGTGGTTTTGCAAGATTCTGAGCAAAGCACATATACATTAGTTGTTCCTTCGGTAGTATTCAATGTGGGTGCACGTGTACTTTCAGTCTGCTTTACTGTGTGGTTATTATTAAATTTTACCCAATCATGTAGCAAAAAATGGTGCTATAAATTGCATTCAGATACAGTACAACCCTTTGACTTTCTACACTCTTTTGTAAGATGCTTACCTTTATATCTCCTCACTAATAAAATTATATCTGCTAATTTCATAGACTTAAACTTATTGCATACATCTAACTTAATACATGTACCTTTACAACAAACACATTTGTGCTCATTTACATCAGAACTTACATGTGCATTATTCAAAGAAGAAGTGGATACTCTGTCCTTTGTACCTACATGTATGTTACTACTTCTACTACTAAAATTTTTTGTTGTGTTATCTTTAACAAGATCTGTACCAAACATTAATGATGCAACACTTGACCTTTGTTCAATAAATGTTACTTAATCTGAGAATCGTGGTTCTCTACCTGTCTCTGTAATACTATGAGCTTTATTTGCCCATTTTACTCTCATATGCATAGTTAAGCGCCTAACAATTTTTCTAATATTATCTGAATTATCTAAATCAGAAGTAAAACCTAACTGAGAGAGCGTATTTTCACACTTCTGCATTTCAAGAGACAATTTTGATAAAGAATCATATGATGATTTGATTTGCGAGCCATTGACTAATTTATCAATATAAGATCTTACAATAATATGTGATCTACCATAACGATTGTGTAAAATACCTTTTGCACGTTCATAACCCTGCATTGGCTCTAATAAAACACAGTCTTCAATGGAGGATTTAGCCTCACCCCAACTGTACTGAATTAAGTAACTTAGTCTTAATTGATAATCTGTCACTCATTTCTCTATGTTGGTTTCAAAGTTCTTGATAAGCTTCATGTAATCTGTAGGTCTTCCATCGAAAGTCAATAATTTCGGTTTAGGCAAATTGAATCCTTCTTGAAGTGCTGACGCCAACTTCTGGAACGCAGAGTCCATTTCACTAGCATTTGAAATTGAGGTGTTCACAATTTTTGCTTCCGGCGGTTGTCCATTAATCACGGTCACTTCGGTGTTTTTCTGTACACTTCTCCTTTCTTGCGGCTGTTTACTGAACACTGTTACGACTACGTTTTCCTGTGTGTGTTCTCGGTATCCAATATTTCGGCTACTGTTTGTCGTTTCAACTTCACGGTCATTAATACGATTGTCCGTGACACTTTTTTCAGTTTCTTTTGTTGCTTCTTCCCACACCATTTCTTCAATTTTAGCCTCCTGCAACTGACTTCGGCTTTCTAGAATTTGTTCCTTCATTTCAAGTTCTCTTCGCGCGCGTTCGATTGCAACTTTCTCTTCCGTTTTTCTCAAATTATATTCTGCTTTCAGTCTGTTTGCCTTTGCAACTCTAAATTTATGTTGTAATGATGCATACGACACTGATGATACCAGGCTGACACAGTCTTCATCTACCGGATTGTCACTTTTAATCCATTCGGCATATCTTTCCCGAAATTCTACGTAGTTCTTTTTACTGCTGTCAAAGTTAATCTCAAGTGTTTCCATCACCTGCGCGTCCGTGCAAACGTCCAAACATTCCAAATGTGAATTTTTATACTGTTCGAATCTATCACATAATTTTGCGTACAAGTTCTTTACAATTTCAACATTTTCCCGGCTTGTCATTTTCCTCTCCAATTCATTGTACAACTTCGTAAGCTGCGCTTAATTTTTCGAACGCTGTTAACACTTTCAAATGATTTCGGATCTGTTCCGTCCTGTTGTGTATCGCTAAACGACATCATGGAGCTCGGCTTCCGTATCTTCAACTATGGACTATGAATCGAGAATTGTTGAGGTTAGCACTGAACAAACAAACGAGTATGCGCATATTTCATTCTTCAAGATTCATCATATATATGTAGTACAGTGGAATAATGCGTGAAGTAATGCGATTCTCTGAAATACAATAGAAACGAAAGATAAGATATACTGCCATTAAATAAAGAATTAAATTTCACAATACATAAATACATAACATACAATGTCATTAAATAAGAATTAAACTTCGCATTAAATAAATTACAAGTTACGTAATTTACTAGCAACTTAACATTAAATAAATTACAAGTTCCGTAATTTACTGGTAACTTAATATTTTCATAACTCTATGATGACTGTTTATGATATTGTAATATTCTAAATAATAAAATATTTACTTTTAAAAATACTGTAAGTCAATATAATTATCGTACAGTATCAATAAAAATAACTAATTAATGTAAAAGTTGTAAATCTTACCGATTTTGGTTTTTGGCCGTAAACAAGCTTACTCTCAAAAACGTTCATGAATGTCTGTAACGAGCCCATACAACTTAGCTTCATAAACTAAACGTAACGTCATAAGAGGAACAGTAGAAAACGGGAAACAAAATATAGCGTTTAGCGCTGTAATTTGACTATTGCCGATAACGTTAAAGTACATAATGTATTGGATGTCAGAAAGGTGACAAATTATAACAATGTCATAAAATATCTGACCAAGTCATTTAAACATATAAAAAATAAACACAATGTGTAATTTTAAGAACATGGTGTTCTTAAATGATAGTTAAGGTAGATCGACACTAATACACGGCGCATTCGATTGGCGCATTTGTGTAACACGAGTCAGATGCGGAATTGACTTGATTTTCGAGCCGGAATATTCCTGTATTGGCCTATTCATTGTGACGTCATAATAGATTGGCATACACTTTCCCGCGAATTAGCTCCCTTTTCCTGTAAATAATGTCTATTTCGTAAACTATGTAAAATAACTTTCTTAGTCGAACGGTGACATGTAGATTTTTTTCAGCGTAACAGATAGCTTAAGTGTATATCTCTGAAATATTAAAAAATAAAAAAAATCTATCTGATATTTATTTTATAAGAAAGATAAACAATAAGTACGTTCTCACAGTTCCCTATATATTCATTGTAAATATTGCTGAAAAATACTAAATTTGGACTGATTTTCAAAGCCAGATAATGGCAAAAGATGATCGGTTACATATCATTTTTATTTTATTTTTAGAACATATAGGTTAAGACCTACAAAATATCTTAAAAGAAAAAAATTCTGTCTGATAGTTTTATTAGGATCGAACTACCTTAAATGATTAAACTGAGGTGACAGCTAATTGGTAGTAAAATCATTCATTTGGTAGATTTCTGTTAAAATGTCGAATATTTAATTTCAATTTGGAATTAACAATGAAGGGATATGGAGTAAATGCAAATGAAACAAATACATGGTAATACTAAGCAATGGAACAATGCTTTTATTGTTGTTCTTCATCTTCAAGTATGAAACAGTTTTCAAGAATAAACAATCTACAACATTTTCCAGTAGGATCCTATGTTAAACTATCTTCTCCATTGGCAGTTCTTTTCAATTTGTGATCGTTACAAATATATAAAATTTGTAATATAAAATTAGTTAGATGACCATCATGTTACATCGCCAAATTAATATAAATTTGATATATGAAACGGTTTTCAAGAATTAGCAATTCACAACGTTTCCCATATTGTCCAATGTTAAACTAAGATCTGCAGTGGCGGCCACCTTGGATTTATAATCGGTACTAAATCATACATTTGTTTGATGACCATCATGTCGCCATGACTAGTTAATATCACCTTGATGTATGGACAACAAAATACCGAAGTAACTGTGAATCTAGTTTCAGTATGAAACGATTTTCAAGAATGAACAATTTACAGCATTTTCTGAAAGATTCATATGTTAAACTATGTTCCCCGGCGGCATCTATCTGTCAGATGTATGCAGAAAGTATAGTTCTTAATAAGATGAAAACTTTTGATACTCAAACTAGGCCTCTTTCTCAAAGTGTTTTGGAAAAATAAGATAAAATGTAAAAAATACGAAATTTGACCAATTAAGGGTAATAACTCCTAATTGGGTATTTAGATTCCAGATGGGTAGATCATGACATGCTGAATGTTTTTGCAATTTTAAGTAGAACTTTATTTGTTATAGTTTTTAAACATAAAATACTAAAATTTTGAAAATTTTACGAAAAAAGGACAATAACTCCAAGAGGGGTTTTAGGATTTTCTTCGGATAGATCTTGACATGCAATAGACAGTTTTTTTGGTCTACGGACAAATCAAAAATAATTTTAACTGCATACCCTGGTGATGATTCAGGCCAAGTTTGGTTACAATTGGCCCCGCAGTTTTTAAGAAGACTTTTTGAATTGTTGACGGACAGACGACGGACGCAAGCTTGAAATAAAAAGGTTAAGTTTGAAATAGTTAAATGTTCATAAAGTCAGGGTTCATATTTGCATCATATATGAAATAACATCTGTACTGCATCCAAGATGACCACCAGCGAAACATAATTTAATACATAGAGATTTATTTTTATGCACCCGTGACGACAAGTTGGGGACATATTGTTTACCCTCGCCCGTCCGTCTCTGATAAGTTGTTATCCCTGAGAACTCCTCCCGCAATATTAATGCTACATTTATTTTACTTTGCGCAGTGATTAGGCATGAATTGAAGATGTGCATATTGTCATTTTTTAAATTTTTGCCAAGAATCGTGATTTTGAGGGGTAGTTGAACTTGGCCATTTTATCAAAATGTGTGTTCTGGAACTGCTATTCCGGACAACTCCTCCCACAATATTAATGCTACATTTTTGTACTTTGCAAATTGATTTGGCATTGATTGAAGATGTGCACATTGTCATGGTTTAGATTTTGGCCAAAAATTGTGATTTTGAGGGGTATTTGAACTTGGCCAATTTATCAAACTGTGTGTTCTGGAACTGCCTTATCCGGACAACTCCTCCCACAATATTAATGCTACATTTATTTTACTTTGCACATTGATTACGCATGGATTGAAGACATGCATATTGTCATAGTTTAGATTTTGAGGGGTAGTTGAACTTGACCATTTTATTGAAATGTGTATTCTGCAACTGTTTTTACAATATTAAAGCTACAGCTAAATCAATGTTTAGAAATTAGATTTCCATGTTCTATATCCAACTGCGGGGGCATCATATGTGTCTTACAGACACAAACAGAGTAACTAAATTTTATCCAAAACTTGAGTGTAAAACACATCGGGAAAAAAGTTAAATGATGGCAGCGGGTGCATTTCCTGTGTAGTTTTTTACTCTTTTACCTAGAAATTTATTGGGCTACCAATGTCAGTCATTGTTTATGTGAGCGATAGGGACTCTTGGGACGATCCTAATCATACCTTAGTTTCCAAATCTTCTCACTGATAGTATTTACACTTTTAAAGGCTTCTTAGGATTAATTTCGTCACCAATACAATGTAATACTGAAGAACTATTTTGGTATTATCGATGACAGTAGTAAAGTTGACATATTACTGTTGAATATACGCAAATGTATTGATAACAATATATTATACCAATATATAATGATAGATGTCTGTGTTTGCTATTCATTAGAAAAAAACACAACTATCAATTTCGACTGTCTGCAGGTTTTTTGCATTTCAGAGCAGACGAATCTATTTTGATAATGAATTTGATAGCAGACGTATTAACCAGGATTGTATACAAATCTAATTCAATAAGCTGAATTCCCTATTCTGTTTTGATTTAGACAGCTGTCGTTTTGATGAACATGATGAACATGTGGATTGCAAGTTTTATTTCGTTCTTTGTAAGAGTGTTTCATGTATATTTATACAATAGTTTATTAAAAAGGGGTCACTGCCCGCGGAAGAGTGGTATTGACTATGATGATGATAATGGCCGAGCCGAAGGCGAGGTCATTATCTACATGGAAGTAAAAACCACTTTGTCAAGGGCATCTAAATTTCACGATAATGACCACTTTTTATCAACTATTATTTTTATTTCATTGAGGAAACCATGACATCTCATTAGAAACATTAAATTTTATATACTTTTGTTTTCTTATGATTGATATTTCAACATTTATTGCAGAAACTAAATTCACAGTAGCTTAGGTATTTTTATTATTTTTTCCATCAGGCGAGAGAAAATTGCAGTTTAAGCGGTTTAGACGTACGAGCCAGCGACACATTATTGCATTGTAATAGTTTTAAACCTCGACACGTTGTTGTACAATCACAATCGGCACTACCGTGTGCCTGTTTGACATTTTGACGCATATTAATAAATACCATGAAGAAGTGTTTCATCCAATGAAAAAAAATAGGTTCTTACTGATATGAAATAATCAATTTTATTAATCACCTGAACCGGTTGGGGATGGAAACCAATAACGCCTTAAATTCATTTGGCATTAAAAGGTACTAAAATGTGTTTTAGGGTATCCAAGACTTGAATAAGTATATTGTTCACTCACAGATAAATTTTTGTGTCTTTCAGTCCGTTCGTAGTAACCTTTTCAACTTCCTTCTTCTCTGAAACTGCTAGAACAATTTAAAGCAAACTTAGCCTGAATGACACCAGAGTATGTAAATTCAAAATTGTGCCCGATGAGTTCAAGGGCAAACAACCTGGCCACTGTTGGTATACGACAAACAACCTGACTGCATCGATGTTCCGAAAAAAAAAGAACGTGCGGGTAAATTGCTGTTTTTTGCAAATGACAAAAAAGGTTACAAAACTGTCAAGGAGTAAAATGATCAGACAGAAAAGAAAATATCTGCCTTGCAATAATATGGAAATTCGGATCGCTTATTTTGGATATATTGCCTTTTTGGTACAATTTTCATTTTTTTTCTTCAAATTTTATGAACAATATAAGATAGATTTAAAGTTTCATAACAGGAAATTTAGCATATTACGATCTACCTGTCCTGTAGTTTTGAAGAAAATTTGAAGACATATATATATGACTTATTATCATTTTTTGCTAATTTTTGGGGATTTTTGTACATTTGGAGAAAAAATATTATGTTTGAAATGATTAAATCTTTATGTGACAGCTAATGGGGTTCGCACTGTCAGTGCTTTAGTTGTTTTGTGTTGTCTTGTATATCATTCTAATGAGTTTTAGTTTTGTCTTCTTTAGTAATGTTTGTTGTACGGATTTGTCCTTGATATTGTCTGAATTCTAAATAGATTTACAGTAGCTTTGCAAATTTTACCTTGATTTTGTCTCTGGGCTAGAAAATGACATTAGCCGATCAGCTACCAAACAGATCTTTCGAAACCATAGATGATACTCTGACGGGTGCTGTATGCAGGGCAGGACAAGCTTACCATTCCGGAGCACCTGATGTCACTGTTTTTTTCAGAATTCACACTATTAGTGCTTTAGTTTTTAGTGTTGTGGTGGTGTTAGTGTGTTTTTTCGGTGAGTGATGTCTTCGGTCTTCGGTCTTCCGTCTTTTAGTTTTCTTGCTTTTGCCTTGTTTCTAGACTTTGATTTATGTCACTGTGTGTTTTGTTCTTTCGGTATTCTACTGCCGTTGTTTTAGCATGTCAAGTTTTGCATTTGCATCACAAAATTTATAATTATGGAGCACATTCCTTTTTCATGAAATTTTACAGAATACGATCCTTTTGTGCATTAAAGACAAAAAAAATGTACGGTTTCAAAACATACAGAATGTTTTTAATAAGGCTTAGAAGTGGAGTTCAATGCAACCCTTTCAAAACAATGTTATTCTGTGTCTTACAGCTTCGACATGTATACATTTGCATTTAAAAACACAAACGATATATTGACAATGCTTTCATAGAGTTTGCACAGCATATCAATGTTTTGAATAAAAATGAAAATTACTTGAAAATGTGAGAAGTCATCAAATTTCGTGACTTAAACCGTGTTACTGTTAACCCATGTTCTGCTTCAATTTCAAGTCGATAAATGAAGCTGTATCACGGATATAATCAGAAATAAACATAGTCTTATCGTTTTGTTGAATTCATAATTACGAATACCACAGAATTGGTATAATTGTTATAAATGAATGAACATTGCTCTACATGAGTGCTCCAGTATCACTTCAGTGGAAAGAACGCCGCAGGATTTATGTGATGCTATTAACAATTATAGATTATTAAATGCAATATAACAATTAAGACTAACATTATCAATACACATCCCCTGGGTTATTAACCTTGGAAGCAACATACATGCCAGCATGTAGATATTTGAATGATTTTTTGTTGTCGATAAAAAAACAACATTATATGTTTGTAATCTTGAACATGATAAAAAGTATCCAAGAATTTTTAAATTGACATGGCACGTATGTAAAATACTGCAACATAAAAAGTATAGATAAAAGTAAGTTCGTGTCATGATGATTTCATTTTTACGATTCTCGCATTAAACGATTGTTTTTATTTTGAGAGTATCCCAAATACATTCGGGTGTCAAAATGCCGTAGTAAGTTTACATACAATGCTGGTGTTACGGCACATATTTCCCCTGCACATATGGTCGCCGGCGACAATATGTGCTGGCGTATCGCCACATATTGTCAGCCCGCACATATTGTCGCCGGAACATATTGTCGCCGACGACAATATGTGCAAGACATTTTCGGCACATATTGTCGCCTTCTCAACTTTCGAGTTAAATTTTCAGCTGCCATTTCAAAGCATATACAACAGTTTTCCTGAATATAAAAAAAAGCTACAAAAACAACTTAAACTGCATCGTTAGTATTTTGTCCTTAAAATTTTATAAAGGAAATCGATACAAAGGTACATGTATTTATATATATTTTATAGTTTGTTGGGCTCATTGTTCAATATCCTTATAAAAGTATGATCACTTGTCTTGTGAATTGAGATATTTATGGCACGCAATAGTCACAAAAATGCGTTATACCTAGTTTTTTCGAACGAACGCAAACTAGGGGTTTTCGTGCGAAATACCAGGTATACCACACGAACAACTAGGGGTTTCCGATCGGTGTACGTAGTATTTCGCAGAAAACCCTAGTTTCCGATCGAATTGAACGGAAACTAGGGTTTTCGTACGAAAACCCCTAGTTTCCGATCGGTATCGGAAATTCGAGTTTAAACCGAAAACGCTTTTCATAGCTTTAGCCAATAAGAAACGAGAAACGGAAATCGCTATTTGATATTGTTTATAAGCGTACGATCTTGGTGATAATTTCGGTAACGCCGGTCATTTTGGTGTTATTTTGCGTTAGAAATACTAAAACGACGTCGTCTAAAACTT
Source organism: Modiolus philippinarum (assembly GCA_002080025.1). Lineage (NCBI taxonomy): Eukaryota > Metazoa > Mollusca > Bivalvia > Mytilida > Modiolidae > Modiolus > Modiolus philippinarum. Next base: position 105,329 of record MJUU01028498.1, read on the forward strand.
ACCGTCATTTAATCGAAGACGAAAGAGAGTCTGCAATTTATGTAGCACAACTCGTTTGAAATAATTATAATCTACGTATGTTTTTTTTCATACAATCATTTAATTCTCCAAGTCACGTTTTTCGAAAAAAAAAAGTTAGAAAAGTTAAGACCTAGAATTGAAAACTTTAATAATTTAATCAACATACCTGTAGTCCCGGGTCTGTAATACTATGTTTTTCACACACGGTCTCCGTTACAGAAATAAAGAAATGAAATGGAAAATGTCTACAAAATTTAGTAAAATATGAAATTCAAATATTTGCATTTCACGGTCTAGGAAATATTTTTAAAAATCAGAGAAGATTTCCATACCGAGCCAACAAGAGTAAGGTCTGATCGTCATACATGTTCGGGTATGTGTGTCCGTCCGTCCGTTTCTTTCGCAAAATATTCTCGATTTATAAAAGAAAAACTACATTTTGGTGCGATTATTTTGCATAAAAAAATTTTGTGATATTTATTAAAATTACAAGATTGGTTAACTGGTGGTATAATACGCTACGAATTTCAAAATCTGCACAGGCGGAATTAAAGATTATACCAAAAATTAACAAAATATTATAATCGTTCTTTTATTATCTTTTGTTTCTTATTGTAAGTTGGACATTCTGAATTCATGTTGATGGAAAATAATAACTAATTGATTCGGACATTTATCGGAAATAAGAAAAGAAATCATTTGGAAGCGAGTTACTCACTTTTGTGTAAATATATGGAAATTAATAAAAAAAAAAATCTACGATAGAGACAATTCGTTAATTTAGATCTGATACACATGTAACAACCTCTCAGGTATTTTTTAGCTTGCCTTGTGCAATTTTTTAATAATAGATCTGCAATTTCAGAGTTATAGAAAATATTATATTAAACAACCATATCGCCAGGTATTTGAAAACTGGAAATATGACAAAGTCAGGAAGGGCCCGATGTAGAAAAAAATTAAGTTTTTAAACATAATTTGACGGATTTGCATAAAATTTTTATATGCAAATCCTCAAATGGTATTCAATCACTGTAAAAAAAAATTCAGATCTCTACACCAAATTTGTGTGTAATTTTTGAGTTTTAGGGTTCACAAGAACTTTTGTACGTACAGACAGACAGAAAGAAAGACAATCAGACAGATAAATTGAAAACTGTAACCAAAGGGCGTGGCTTCTTCGATATTTGAATAGTATTACCAAAAGCAATATAAGTACTAGCTACTTAAAATTAACTAGCTACTAAGAGTTATCCCTCACTTCTAGACACAGTTTTA
>MJUU01028498.1:109131-124233 GCA_002080025.1 Modiolus philippinarum
TGAAAAGCTCAATAGACTTCTTAAAAAATCAGCAAGCGTTATATTAGAAGCTGATTTAATGACTCCTTCTTCTCTACTCTTTAATTCTTTAAAATGGTTAGATATTGAAAAGAGAATTTGTTATCAAAAGGTCATTCTTGTATATAAGTCATTAAATAATATGGTGCCGTCGTATTTGCAAGATTTTCATTTTGTTGATAACACTTCTTATAGTTTACGTTCCAAAAGTAACAGAATGTTAACTTTACCAAAACCAAATACAAATTCTTTGAAAAAAAACTTTTTTTTTTATATTCTGGTTCACAAATTTGGAACAGCTTACCATATGATTTGAAAGTTTGCAAATCAATGAAACAGGTTAAAGAAAAATGTTATACCTACTTTTTAAATTGTAATAAATTGCAAAATACTAGAATAAGTATATCTGAATCTTAATCAAATGCAATTGAATTGTTTTATACACCTTATATGGCAAACTCATCATCATCATCATCATCACTTTATTTCCTCTTTGATAGAGATTTATATTACATATATTATATGTAATTTTATGATTTATGCTTGTATTTGAGGACCCCGGGAAGATTAGTTTCGGCTAATGGGGTTATCATCTTGAAATAAAGATTATTTATTTATTTATTTATTTATTTAAAAGTTATGCTCAATGTTTTCGCGGTATTTCGAAATATCCTTTTTTACAAGACGATTTTTGGGTGGTCAGATTGGAATTGGCAAAATTGTAATTATTGGAGGCATTTTGTTTTAACGTTTTACCCCAAGGCCTTAACTATGCAAAGTCGGTTTGATTTTTATCAGTCCGCCAGCAGTGTCCTGGGCCCTTCAAAGAAATTCCTAACTATTTTGAATATATTTTTTGCATCTATTCATACAGGTTCGCTAACCGGATTGATTTACAATATTTATATTGATTGATTTCTTGATCTATCTGCAGTATCTCCCTCATGCATAGCTCTGTCCTTAGCTGAATTTTGGCTTTTCTATTTAGATCCTTTTGGTTATTTGTTCTCTATCAGCTGCTACACGTTTTTTGGTAATTGGACTTCCAAATGTTTTGGTTTTATCTGCACTGATGAGACATAAGTTGTCGAAATGCGCATATGCAGAAAATAAATTAACAGTAACTTCGGTATTTTGTTATTCAACTAAATAGACTTTGCATTTGTCGATGTCTAATTTCAATGGCTGACATCTAACTTAACATGAAGCCAAAGTAATATTTTATTTTTGAAGTATCTGTAGATTTTATCAATCATCTTTTGTAGCACATTAAGTTTTTATTTTGCAATGTCATTATTTTTTCATTTCATTTTCATTTGGTAATTTGTTCTCTATCAGCTTTTACGAACATTTTGGTATATGGATTTCCACATGTTTTGACTTTATCTGTACTGATGTAGGTACAAAAGATAATTATCTTCTTCCATAATATGAAATTAAACTTTTAATCTCCAAAAAATGTAGATTAAGGATTAATTAACATAATTAAAAAATTACAATTTGTCCACTTCCGGTTTTGGCTTTCTTCTCATCTACCAGTTCTATTAAGAGCCAAAGAAAAACTGGTTCCAAATTATTTGGAGTTACGGCGCTTTGGCCACTAATTAAGACAAAAATTCAAGAAAACTACAAAGACAAGTAAAAGTTAAAATTGCCGTGCACCTACGTGCATTCATGAAATCTATTTGAAACTTTATGGGTTGTAAATACAACACTTAATGTGCATCTTCATGCACCATGTCATCATCATGCATTTGTGCAATGAAAGATGATAAATTATCAAACTTTGCTTACAAAAGTATTCGTTGGAGTACCTAACTGATGAGACATAAGTTGTCGAAATGCGCATATGCAGAAACCAAATTCACAGCAACTTCGGTATTTTGTTATTCTTTCTATTGTCTTTTTTCTCATTTCTAGGTTGTACAGTTTCATCCTTTCAGGTGTGTCATCATTCTAGCTTTTTTGCTTCCTTTGTTGTTCTTTTTAGCGAATTTTCTCCGAGATTGTAAGTACAGCAGATGTTGAAACCTCACATGTATTGAATTTTATCATTCTATTTCATTTAAAAATTTCAAAAACCAGACATTAAAAGATCTATTAAATATTTATCATTTGTTCTTTCCTAAATGTGTGCGTCATTTTCAAAGACGTAAATAACGTCAATTTAGCGATGTGTGACATTTTGTCTAGACACGAAAAATGACATGCCATTTTTTAAATTCTTATTGTAATTTTCTAATTTTTCAACAGGGAATTGCTCGGAAAAACAATATTTCAAATCTTGTATCATATCTTTTATAACATATATATATATCAATTATGCTGAAAATCACTCTTCAAATTGCGTTTATTCCGTAACCCGCACGTCAACGCGTAAATTTTAACGTTTTGTGACATTTTGTCTAGAAACAGTTTTTTCTAGATATCTTTATTTTTCTTGTATATTTTGGGCTAATTTTAATTTCTGAGAAAATTGAGCAATATAATATTTCATTTTTTAATTCATTTTTCCATTTCATAGATTCGTTAATCCGTGAGACGCCGATAGTTTGGCATGTAAACGTCAAATTCGCAAAAACGTCAAAAAAGTGACGAGTGTGACAGATTTGAGCCGCAGTTGTTTTCAGTCATATTTTTATACATAGGTCCATTTTTTATGATTTTATTTATCAAATGTTAGGGTATGAACTTATTTCATGAAATATAACTTTATATTGGACGCACATCTTCTTTTTGAACCTTTTATGTATAATAGCAAAAAGAGAAGGCATGTCCGCGACGCAAAAATTAAAAAAATGTGACACATTTGGGAAGAATACGAAAACAGTATTTTCTCTGCAAGTTTTATGAATTTTTCTACAATTTTCGTTCGAAATATTCTTTACATACATTTTTTGAAAAATATGCATTCAGTTTCATGTTTAAATGGTCAAGATAGTAAATATAGGTTGTTCACTTTTTAGCTCACCTGGCCTAANGAGGAGATCCGTAACTCCCCTTCAGTTGATATATTTAAAAACAAGATTAATCAGCAATCTTGTAAATGTCCAGAATATTACTATGTTGGTTCAAGACTTGGTCAGATTCTGCACACCAGGTTGAGACTTGGAAGTAGTTCTCTAAACGAACACCTTTTCAGTCGCAACCTTGTAGATTCTCCAAATTGTACTTGTGGACAAATTGAAACGACTGTCCATTTCTTACTTAATTGCCCAAATTATCTTAACATACGTAACGAATTGATTTTTACGATAAACTGTACACGAAATATAAACTCGAAACTTCTTTTATTTGGTTCAGATACACTAAATTTAGACCAAAATAGGGAGATTTTCCTTAAAGTTCAAAAATACATTATAAAAAGCAAGAGGTTTATCACTTGAAATAGCTAAATTGCTTTTACTTAATTTTTGACTCATTTCATCCATACAGTGTCATGTATTTTTTTTCTTTGTAATCTTTTTCCTTCTTATGTTATACCATTATATGTCAACATCACTTTCATGCTTATTACATTTATGATTATTTATCAAAGTCGTCTTTAATTAAGGAGACAGATTTATATAAGCTGATTTCAGCTTGTTTCTGAATCCTAATTTGCTGTTATGCTTATTATGTATGATGTATGCTTGTATATGTGTCATGAATTTAAATAAAAATATGTTTAAACTAAATTCGCAAAAACGTCAAAAAAAGTGACGAGTGTGACAGATTTCAGCCGCAGTTGTTTTCAGTCATATTTTTATACATAGGCCCATTTTTTATGATTTTATTTATCAAATGTTAGGGTATGAACTTATTTCATTAAATATAACTTTATTTTGGACGCACATCTTCTTTTTGAACCTTTTATGTATAATAGCAAAAGGAGAAGGCATGTCCGCGACGCAAAAATTAAAAAATGTGACACAATTAGGAAGAATACGAAAACAGTATTTTCTCTGCAAGTTTTATGAATTTTTCTACAATTTTCGTTCGAAATATTCTTTACATACATTTTTTGAAATTCATGTTTAAATGGTCAAGATAGTAAATATAGGTTGTTCACTTTTTCCCGTTCCGATTTCCGGATTACTTTTTTGTGATGTCTCCATATTTTTCTAAGATTTCTGCACTCGCTGACGCAAATATATGATTATTTGACGTAATAATTTTTATGACGTCATCACTGCTAAAATTTCAGCTTTCCATACATATCAAAATTGTATACATAATTGATTCATTCTTATCTCAGTAAATGAATTTGTAATTAGTGACAAATTTTTATGTTACTTGTCGCCACGCCAATACGGCACATTTTTCATATAATTAATGCTGGATAATGTTTTAACATGTGAAACAAATCGTTTGATATGTTGATAAACTTTTCAATTATAGTTTTCTGAACAAATTGATGTATATGTATATTGAACATCAGTTTTCTTACTTTTGCTCAACACAAAAATAAAAGACAAAATACTCGCGATTATCGTTGTATCACCAACACCGTACGCGACGTCTTAACGTTCATCCAATCAGAAACGAAAACCGGTATTCAGAGTTAAACCAATCAAAATCCTTTATCCTGTTAATTGCTTACAATTCTCTCTTTTTTATTCAACTTTCGTATTTTTTATTTATAATATGTATTTTGTTATTCGGTTTAAAATCCAATTTGTAATACCGATCGGAAACTATTGGTTTTCAACTTTTCATACGAAAACCCTAGTTTCCGTTCAATTTCGATCGGAAACTAGTGCTTTCGGCGAAATACTATGTATACCGATCGGAAACCCCTAGTTTTTCGTGTGGTATACCTGGTATTTCGCATGAAAACCAATAGTTTTCTATCGAAATACTAGGTTTACCTTATTTTTATGACTACCGCGTTCCAAAGATATTTATGAAAAATATACCCAGTTGTTTTACCTTTTCAGCCATATTAAAATGAAAAACACTAGAAATGGGGTAAATGTCAAGGAGACAAAGCATGTAATTTATTTAGAGGCTGCATTTTTACAACACAGCGACTTACAAGCGGGTTTCAAAGAAAGTGGGCCTAATAATCAAATATGAGCTTTGCATTTATTTATGGAGGAAAACCTACATTTAGGTAGGGAAACTCGGGTTTAGCTCTGGAAAACCTAGTATTCCTGACCGAAACCTAGGTTTCCTCATGGAAACTCAGGTTTAGCTTTGGAAGCTCATAGAAGGCTGAGCTTTGTATGTATTTATGGAGGAAAACCTACATTTAGGTAGGGAAACTCGGGTTTAGCTCTGGAAAACTTAGTTTTCCTAACCGAAACTTAGGTTCCCACATGGAAACTCGGGTTTAGCTCTGGAAACCCTAGTTTACAGAAGCGAAAACCGGGTTTTCCATAGGAAAACTAGGTTTTCCTTAGTTATGCTAACTTTCGCGTGCCATATGACTACCCGTTAATTTAACACATTATTACGAACTGTACGTGAAAATGAAATATTAATGGGAATTTTAGTCGTCCAAAAAACTTTTCAAACCATTTTCCGGAATTACGTAATTTGAAGAAATCATAAATTCGCCTATGATTATATACTCCATTTTCTTTTATTTTTGTTTAATTGAGATTTGTTGGTGTTATTTTGTATTGCTCAGGCCTATCCTCTGATTTACTTTCCCTATTTACATGTAGCTCATTTGTCTATAGCCAGGGTGAGCTTTTGCCATCATTCTGCGTCTGTGGTCAGGCGTACATTTTTCATATAAAGATTTCCACTGAAACTCCTGGGTCAGTTAAAACCAAATTTTGGCACCATTCAAAAAGGTGTTTTCAAGTTCACATTTTATCAAAGACTGTCGCCAGCAGGGGACATGTTTAAACATTGGATACTAAGTGAAAACACATCTTCTTCTCTGAAAAACCAAACTTGCCAAAATAGTTCCAAGTTAGTCCCCTGTAAAAAGGTATTTTTCAGTTTCATGTTTTATCCAAAATACCCACCACCTGAAAAATGTTTTAACATTGGTTCCCAAATGAAAACACTATCAAAGATCTTCTGCTCTGAAACGGCAGGGCCAAATGGAACCAAACTGCAATAATCTTTAGGTGCATGGTCTCTTGCAAAAAAAAATTAGGTTCATGCTTTATCAAAGATGGACACCAGTGGTCAACGTGTTTTACTATTGGATCCTATGGGAATGCATAAAAAGATCTTCATCTAGATAGCGTTGAATGGATTTAGGCCAAATATGGTATGGTATGAATGTTATTTATGAGGTACTCACAGGGTGTTGTTACTTTGATAGCAATCCCTCATTCAAAACGGCCACCAGCGGGGAACTTAGTTTAGCATTGTATCTATTAGAAATGCATTCAAAGAAACGTTGAATGAATTTGAAACAAACATGACCTGAATGTTACTTAATTGTGGTTCTAACCACATTTTCCGACTTTGATACAAAACCTTTAGCACGGATCCCTCATCTTAAATGGTGGAAAACATGTTTAACATTGGATCCTTTGTCAAGCATATTCAAAGATATATTTCTCTGGCACAATAGGGCTAATTAAAACCAAACATTGTCAGATTTGCAGCTTTTCAGAGATTGCCATCAATACGCAATATATTTTAATATCACAGCACATTCAAAGATCTCCTTTGAAACGATTTTGGCCAGTTGGATATAAACTTTGGCACACTAGATCTTTTTGAAATTGTGTCCTGCAGATCTGTTCCTTTTCCAAGACGGCGGTCACTAGGAGTAATGGCTTAACATCAAACGCTTATTGGATTATCTGTATCGGACATGATCCAGGTAAGAGATACCGGTTCGGTATTCAGAACTGTCAGAAATAATCCTAATCGTATTTGAATTGCATTTCATGTTTATGGTGCTAAGAGATTTTTGCGAGTGGAATGAGCATACTCAATTACGGAATAAATGTTAAATTAATATTAAATTTATGTACGTATCTGCTAACATCAGTAAAAAGCTAATCGGCATCACTGGCGGACGCAGTTTACAGGCAATTATTTTTAAAATTTTTTGTCACATTTCGTCTCAATTCTGCATAAATTAAAGAAAAATATCCCGGAAACTAAAAGCTCAGAGACCGAGCCTGTATCGCTCACCCGACAAAATACTTTTAATCCATGATTTTACTGGTGACCAAAAAATGTTTCCCCACAGGGTCAAATGATCTCCACTGGCAGCCATGTGTTTTGTATTATCCAACTGAAGTGATCAATTTTTGTAAGGGACCTTACAAATGAGCAATCATGCTTAAAGTGATTTCAGAGGAGAAGATGGAAATTGTGAAAAGCTAACGGAAGGACGACAGACGCCAAGTCAGATGAGCTAAAAAGGTTCAAAATCTCTCTTCAAACACACTATTAAGACGGATTCAAAAATATATTGAAATCTCATATACACACGGAATCAACTAACTAATGAAAATGGTAAATTGAAAACAAATGTCCAGATTACAGGAAATTTTGGTTTCGGAAACTATCTCGATTTTTCAACTGAATTTCAACTTAGAATTTGTATTTCCAAATCAAGATTCATTGTCATATTAGAATATATTTTGGCAGATTAACTAGACCAGAAACACCTGTAAATGAACGAATTCGTGATCGATACTATAATTTGGAAGTAGATTATGAATCCCATTTTTTTAATAACTGTACCAAATTCTCAAAATCTAGAAAAAACATTTGATATCATAAAAAAATCCAGTGTAAGTTTTCATCAATTATCCCCATTCCACAAAGTACTTTGGACTTTTATTTGTGAAAATATAACCATTTTTATAATCTTGTAAGCCCTTTAAAGTTAAGTTGAATTTCAGGGGAGAAGAATCAGAATTTGTAAAGCTAACAGACGCCAAGAAATAGAAATAGCTCTTTGGCAAGAAGAGCTTAAAAATACGCCATCAAATAAAGTCCTTTCTGAGTAATTAAATATTCTACCATTTTACAAATATATATATTTGTAAATCTTGATATGCTGGGCACCTTTGCACTCAACTCTTAACCTCTATCTCTAGTTTTAATACATGACTAAAAATAATAGAAAATTTTGAAAATTTTACGGCAAAGGTCAGTAATTTCAAAAAAGATATTCAATATCTTCACAGTTGTAAGTAATGTTAGATCTTGTCATGCTGATTATTTTTACTCTGTCAGATTTTTTGCATCTGTAACAGGCAATGAGTTATCTAAAAACTGCAGTTAACCCCCTACCTTCAACTTATTTAACAGTGGGTATGATGGTTAGTTTTGCTTTCACATGACACTTTTATAGTTATATAGTCTGGTGCTGTTCGAGCTTAGTTTGCGATATATTGGTAAAGCAGTGTGCCCTTTTCCTAGTTACAGGCAAAGGCATTTTTGAATATTGTCCCTTGTACTTTATTACTTATGAGGCTGGTATTAATAAGTGAGTCAACAGTTGTTCTGTATAGGTTAAACTATTCCATCTTACAAGAGTTTCTTTGAAAAATATTGCAACCGTTGTAAAAAAAAATATTTCTTTCTTTTGGAAAATTTCGTATACCATATATTCCGTTCTGAACAAAATATTTACAAAAAATACAATATACAATGACGAACTATTAATTGAGGAAAACCATTCAGATTTGTCAATTTGGAAAGGGTTGTTTCCCGAAGGGCTCTCTGCCCTGGAAACAACCTCTTCAGGGGTTGACAAACCTGAATGTTTCCTGTCAAAATGATTTGAATCTTGCGAAGAAGACTGATCCTTGAAGGATCAACAGGGTTATTTCCCCTACGATGTCATATCCAAGTTGTGCAGTTCGGAATAATAGTGTTGAAACCATACCAAAGTTGTTAAGTGGGGGACAATATTTGTTTGCCATAGTAGGGCTGTCCAGAGAGAAAATGGGACTGTTTTCCTCGATAAGAAATTTTTAGGATTGCTTCCCTTGTTAAACAATTTTTGCTAAAACATCTGAATTATTTTTATGTCAAATGACTGTTTGGAGATCAAATATTCATATTATAGATTACACAGTCTGTAAGTGACCTAAATTGGTATATACACGGTCAGTAAATTTCATATTGGGCGAGAGCGTAGCTCGAGCCTAATATTCAATTTACTGACCGTGTATTTACCCTATTAGGTCACTTACATACTGCCTAATGTTTATATCCTGCCGAGAGTCCAGTACATTGTCATAAAAAAGTTTAGAAACGTAAAGTGACGCAGCGTAATGGCGGTCACTGACGGTATATTAATCAGTCACCCGATATGGAATATACACGGTCGGCACGTGACGTCTTCTAACCAATCAACGTCTTTGGAATTTACCAGATGCAGGATATAGTCGATTACACTGATGTAGTGATGCATTGGCGTATCAAGAGAGGAGGAGTTTTGACGTTGGAGATCCTCATTTTTGTGAAAATAAAATGAATTTTGTGCAGACTTCAGGCCATAAATAGGCAAAAGTGAAAAAAATCGACTGAAACCCCCTTTTTCTAGGTCCTTATGTTTGCACTTATCGGTCCCTTCCTATGGATAAGAGTACGTCTAGTCCTATATCATTTGACTTCGCATTTTCAATCTATATGTTACGTTATTTTATCCTTTTTTCATTTTTTAATTTTTTTAAAGTGCAAAGTCATATCGGATTTTATTTCCGAAGAGGACCTCGCGCTTCACGTTAAAGAACAGCATAAATTGAAAAAAAGAAAAAAAACTGTGTAAGGTTTTATACTGTAGGACTAGGCACGTCACGCAATTTTGGTGTCTGTAGACTTTGCTCTTTCAAATAGCTTATATCTTCAGAGACGACAATATGTGCTGATATGTACACGGCACATATTGTCGCCCAAAATGTACTTAAGGTGTATATACAATTTCGGCACATATTATCGTCGACGACAGTATGTACCGATTTTGTCTGCACATATTGACGCCGGCGAGGGGCGACAATATGTGCCGTAACAGCTGGTACATGTACAGATAAAATATATGGGATATAATGAAGTTCGGTATCTGAAGTTTTGTTTGAAAATAAAAAAAAAACAAAAAACAAAAAACAAATAAAGAAATCAATAAAATGAAATGAAATATAAGAATAAAAATAATTTATGATGCAATGTACCATATTTCAAAATGTTTTCATAACATTAGTCAGAACAGTAACATTTAAACGAAAAATCTTCCAGAGAACCAAAAACTGTACAGCCTTAAAACCCCCGTCACACTAGATAAAGTTCTTATTCCCATGAAGCCCTAAAAAATCAAATGAACGTGGCAAGAACTTGCTGAACGTAGTAAAGGCATGATAGAAACTTGAATGGTCGTAGTGCAAACTTTATTGAACGCAGTACGAACTTCAAGGACGTGAAAGACAAGGAACAATTTTGAGCATGTTCAAAACAAACTTGGTGAGAACGTGGTGGTGACAAAACGTAGTAAAGACCTACTAAGAACGTATTGAGAACTGCGTGGACGTAGAAAGTACGTGGAATGAACGGNTGAGATAATGTTTGGACAAAGTTTGAAAAATCCATTGAGGAATAATAATAATAACGAGTGATGATATGTTTGCATGCAAACACAAGTCACCCAAACCAGATTCCATTCCCAATTGCTGTGTTGTATATTTATCACCAATGATTGTAATAATGTGATCTGAAATATTTGTTTCTATTCCTTGTGTAAGAACTAGTGTCTTAAACTCATTATCTTTTCGTCTATCAGTGTTAGTAGTACTTTGATTCACAGGTTAACACTTTATAAGTATATGTACTGAATTNTTCAATTAAGTTTGTATCACGACCTGGTAAAGTTGTTAATGCGTCTTTAAGACATATCCTACTATTCAAACTCCAATATGATATCTTCTTGATATTCCTTTTGTACAATATTAATGATGAAAGCCTTAAATTAAGCAAAAAATATTTTTTGGCCATAGGCTGAAATCACTTTCCGTGCATCCCCCCCACTTCCCATCTAGACCGATTTTTTTCAGTCCTCCTATATCCCCTCTTCAAAATAAAACATGTTAACACGAACATAACCTGCACGCATGGACAGTATAGGGCCACTTTTACAGTACACCACGAAAAACTCTTGTATTTTAGTTTTAACCTAAGTTTCATCTTTTAAGCTCAATAATTATTTAATGATAAGAAATATGTACTGAAATTTGGTACCAAATTAAAGCTAATTTAATATCATTTACAATGAACACAAGTTTGGGCACTTTACGTCATTTTTATGACCTGGCGATACAAAAAATGTACCCCTCCCCCTGCAAAAAAATAGCGAAAATGACTATTGAAGCTGTCAATTCGTTTCAGATAAACAACCCTCCTCATTTGATCTCGTTTTTATGCCTAACATATAAGTAAAGATACAATGTTGGAAAATAAAACCATAAAAGTCCATAAATTTTTGGGAATTTCCGGAATTTTCGATTTTTTCATAATTTCGACTTTCTGACTTTATGGTCGTAAAAATCTGAATATATATTTAATAATTGCCGTTGTAATAATGAATTATGATATGTAAGCAACAAATCGTGTGCAAACATTTTAGTTTCAGACGTATTGTAGGTTCAGAAATGTCACAATTAGCACCCCTCCCCCTAAAAATTAAGGGAAAATATGAAATATTCAGGCTCTAAATGATTTAAGAATAATGTTTTATTGAAATTCAAGTGTTTATTTCACTAAAGCTGACATGCAGAAGATCATTTAAGTAGATTTAAACTTTTTAAGAGGTCCCTTTTTGACTCTTTTGCTCGAAATTGTATGCAAAATGGGAATTTTCCGTTTTTCAGAATTTCTGCTGTTTTGACTTTGAGATGCAAATACTTCATGAAATTGATATGTAACTTGAAAATGTTGAATAAATATCCTTTCAATATATCCAAGTCATAAGAAAATATGTTTTTAAACATTTAAGAATAACTACAGTCTCATAAATTACAAATATATAACCCCTTACCACAATTATTCAACACAATTTATTTCATTTTATTCAGCTTGAAAAGTTTAAACATTGTATAAAGGTCCAATAACATATCATTTCAAACACCAAAATACACAGAGACTCCAATATATCACAAATAAGATCATGTGTGTGGTTTATGGGCAGTTATACAACAATTCAACTTTGAATTTTGTAAAATTTCGAAATGCTGAAAAATCCCATTTTTCACGAAAATCGCCCAAAATATACAATTTTACCCATATTTGGCGTTAAAATTGCATATTGCGATATATAAAATGCAATTTTTTAAAAGAAAGTAAAATATTAGTATGTTTTGTTGATATAAATGTACAGACATACATATTCTGAGGATTTTTAAGCACCATTTTCTTGGGGTAGGGGTAAAATTTTCGGTATTTAGAGTCACATTGAACGCTCCTTGTAATTCTATACATTGTTTTACAGAACTTATATATCAGTTAAGATTTGCAACATATAACTATTTAAAAGTGAATTTCGGACAAATCTGAAATGCTGAAAATTCCCATTTTTCATCAATTCTGTACAAAATATTGAGTTTAAGTTGACAATTGGGACTTAAAATGACAAATCTTGATATAAATTATGCAACATTGTTATATGCAATGCAGATTTTGTGTGTTTTGGTTATTTAATGTGAATGTAGTAAAATAAATGACTATTATAGGGAAAATTTGTTGGGGTAGGGGTATTTTTTTTTCGTATTTAGAGTCACATTAAACAGTCCTTGTTTTTCTAAACAGTGTTTTAAGACAAATAATGTATCGCTTAGAACAATTAAATGGCATATTTGCAGATGATTCTTCCAGATTTGACATAAATTACGATTTAACAATGCACTTTGGAGAAAACTGAAATGTTGAAAATTCCCATTTTCCATCAGTTTGGGCCAAATATTTAGTTTAAGTCAACAAATTGCTGTTAAAATACCAGATCATGATGTAATTCATGCAACACTGTCATATATAGCACACATTTTGCATGTTCTGGTTATTTTTATGCGAACATAGACAAAAAATTGACAATTTTAGGGAAAATTTGTTGGGGTAGGGGTAAGATTCACTGTATTCAGAGTCACTTTAAACACCCCTTCATATTCTAAACACTGTTTTAAGACAACTCAGGTATTGCTTAGAACAATTAATTGGCATATCTGCAGATATATCCTCCAGATTTGCCATATATAACGGGTTAACAGTGAACTTTGGCAAAATCTGAAATGTTGAAAATTCACATTTTTCATCAATTTCAGGCAAAATATTGAGTTTAAGGCAACTAATGGCTGTTAAGATACGAAATCATGGTATAATTTATGAAACATTGTCATATACAACACACATTTTGCGTGTTTGAATTAATTTGTATCGAACATAGACAAAGAATTGACAATTTTAAGGAAAATTTGCTAGGGTAGGGGTAAGATTTTCGGTATTTTGAGTCACATCAAACACTTCTTCTTTTTCTTAACATTGTTTTCAGACATCTTATGTATCGCTTAGAATAATCAATTGGCACATCTGCAGATATATCTTCCAGATTTGGCATATATAACGATTTAACAATGAAATTTGGGCAAATCGGAAATGTTGAAAAGTCCCATTTTTCATCAATTTCAGGCAAAATATTGAGTTTAAATCAGCAAATGGCTGTTAAAATACGAAATCATGGTATAATTTATGAAACATTGTCATGTACAACACACATTTTGAGTGTTCTGGTTATTTTTATGCGAACATAGACAAAAAATTGACAATTTTACAGTAAATTTGTTGGGGTAGGGGTAAGTTTTATTGATGTATGATGATTATATCACATAAGAATGGCCATTATTTGTAATAGTTGTAAAGCAAATATAATAAGCTTTCATTTGATACCTACTTTAAATGATATTTGTTTACTAAAAAGTAATATTGGGCAAAAGAATGACAAAACTTAATCAAAATAGGAAATATTCAAAGATCTATTTGGTCTATTTGAAAATATAACTTTGGTTATTAAAAATATATTAACATTATGTTAACATGCTTTATATTCAAGAAAATAGATTGAAAAACTAAAAACAATTTTCAGAATCTGGAATCGAGATGTACTTCGGGTTCTTTAGACCATCAAACTTACGCAATTTCAATGAAAATATCTAAATTTTCCTCAATATTTCATAGGGGTAGGGGTACGTTTAATGGCGCTATGGAACGTATAGAGAATAGAAATTGTAAAAATTTGGGTTCTTGGTAAAGCTCATATAACAAGCAATCATTTGATACATCGTTTTTATAACTGGGAAGCATTTGGTCAACATTTTGAAGCAACTGAAAGAAAAACTTGAACGAAAAACGAAATTTTCCAAAATTTCGGTAGGTGGGTCTAAAAATGGGCCCTGTTCCACTAGTGCGTGCAGGTTATGATCGTGTTTACATGTTTTATTTTGAAGAGGGGATGTATGCAGACTTAAAAAAATGGGTGGGGTTGGGAAGTGGGGGTGCACGGGGGGTTATTCCAGCCCATGGACTATTTGGTTTGGGGGGGTCACCGACTTAGGTTTAGAGCTATGACGTCATCTTTATTTACCTGTTTTTAAGGTATTGATAATATACTATATTGCCTATATTTTCACTATATTTTAGGTTTGAAATGCTTCAAGGTGTGTTGAAAAACAATAATTTACAACAAAATAAAAAATATGCAAGTTTTGGTATAAACGGCACAATTTTGAAGTTCCTGCCATTTTTGTCAGGTACTCACAATACGACAAAATCGCTGATCGCAAAAAATTGAAATATGATAATTTGATAATATTTTCACAGAAGATAGGATCTAACCTCATTCAACGGATTAAGTAGATAAAATAATAGGGTCACCGAATTGGGAAAAAAGATATTTTGTAAAAAAAAAAAAAAGACCGAAAATGGCGGGAATACAATGGCGGGTTTTTCTTCATACCGAAATTTGAATTGTAATAAAATGTAGCCAAGTAATTATTTTTTCCCTTTTATTGCTAGATACATGCACAAACTGGTAAAAATGTGCGTTTACGGGACATAAAAAGTATAAAAGACAAAAGGGTAAAGTTAAGACCAATGGCAATATTTACCTTATACTATACACGTTAGAAGTCT
>MJUU01028501.1:1153-49202 GCA_002080025.1 Modiolus philippinarum
GTCAGATTTTTATCTTAAATATGTGACAAACTGATCATGTCATAAAATTAAACATTTTATGGAAAATTCATATGCATAAATTGCATAAATGGCCATGTGCAGAAGTGAAATTACTTTGCAATATTTATTGTTTTGATATTTTTGATGTTTATACAGTTTTTTTAACTTGATTTCAGGGTACAGAGATAACAGTCAGATACTCTCGAGATACTGGTTATGTGCTGCTTTTTTACAAATAATGTAGTACTATCTAGTGTCTAGACAGGTCTGATAATTTTCACCAAGAATATCTTTTTATTGTGTTATTTGCATGTGTTTTGTGTTTTATGTTACTATTTGCATGTTCATTGATATATAATTTTCATAATATATATTTACAACAGTGTTTTAAGTACTTCCATTTCTTGCACATGCTGCATGTATATATGCATCAATGAATATTTTATGAATAATCTGTAGTCATATTATTAGGCTGTTGTCTCGTCAACACTTTCTCCATTCTTTTTTATGCTTTTGTAGATTGAAATTAGTTATTTACCTTCAAATACAATGAAACGTGACATTTTCTTTCATCTTCAGGATTAGCCCAGGATTTTGGGGCATATGCCCGTGTGTTCCTTGTATTTGTCCCATCCCTGGTCTTAGTTAAACGTTCATTATAAACAAGTTTCTGCTGCCCCGATGGATCACTTTGCAGTTCGACATCCCCCCATTTTAACTGTATGTTCGTGAGACCCTCTCAAACCAAAATTTAAGGTATTCTGATACCAGATAGCAGATATCAGGCTATCTGGATTATCATGGCCTAATGCTCCAGATTCATAAAGCTCGTCTTCCTCTTCTGCATCTAGGGCATCTGCTGCTTTGGGACGATTACCAAGCCCTAGCTGTTTCAAATTTTTTTTCTTAGCTTTTAAACACTCCCTTGACATTGTAAATAATTGATTTGTTGTTATGTCATATCCATAATTATTAACCCGCAGGTACCTATTAATCATGGACTGAAACCCATCAAGCGATGCAGGTTGATACTGGTCATCATTTTCAGCTGCATTTGTATTATACTTCATGTCCTTTCGAATTCCAACAAAAAATTCTTGTAAATATCTGTCAAGTATAACAGGGGGGATGTTTTGAGGTTCTCTATATTCAGATTTGATATTAGCAAGATAGTTTTTGAAAGTTTTTATGGCACCCATCATTTTGCGTTTAGTATTTTTATTTTCATTTTGTTGCAGGAATTCTTGCCTTTCATTGTCATCATTTGTTTTAAATCTTGTAGAAAATGAAGTTGTTGGAGGGTTATTGCTTTGATTTACAGGAACCGGTGTTTCAGTGGAACGCAATATCTCCTGTATTTCATTTGTTGTTGCGAAGTCAACTTCTTCAAATGCGTCATCTAAGAAATCTACATCAGATACATTTTGAGCATTGCTAATTGTGGCTGTAGCAGTTCTGCTAGAGCTTGGGGCAGAAACTTGTGTTGAAGAAGTTGTAGCGGCTGGTCTTTTGAACGTGTAGTAATTTATAGGTGGCGTTGGATAAAACAATTCAAAGTTGCAGACTTCTGTGTTAGTATATGTGCTTTGGTCATAATACTCATTTGTTGATTCAAGGAATTCATCAAACAAGCTATTGTAGTCTTCCATTTTTACGGCTACAGAATATGTGGCAGACGAAATTTGGGAAATTTTTGTGCAATTTATTTTTCAGCTTTGAGTGTACTTTATTAAAGACCGGAAATATAACGACTGAACAACACTGATTTATATATTTTTACTGCACAAATTAATCGTAATGTTTGTTTACTTGACAGTACATGACCTTTGTGTATTCCCGATCGATGTTGACAGAAATATTCATGAGCTTAGACAAGCGGACACGCGATTGGTTGAAAAAAAAATAGTATATTCCTCCGCGGTGCTTTTAGCGCGTGACGACCACGGACAGCTGATAATATGCTATATCACTAGTAGGTAGATGAACACGAACGTTACAAACTTTATCAGCGTGTAGAGATCAAAGGAAACTGTCATAAATTACCGATAATATTAAACGTCTTTACTCATCAGGTGATCAGGTGAAAATGACACGTTCACCTATACAATCAATCCAGGTAAAATCAGTTTGTCACACCTTGTACAACACAGGTTAGGCAGATTGAATAAATGACCTGAGCTTTAAGTAATAAAATTAAACTCTCAGATATAAGGTCGCGGTAGCCTCGTGGTTAAGGGGTCCGCACAGAGACTGGGTTTGCAGGTTCGAATCCCATACGGAGCATTGACAAAAATGCCAATGTTACATATTAAGTATCCTCTCCTCGACTCGAACCGAAACGAAATAAAATAAGATACCACACGTAAAACCTTTTATGATATGAATGATCAAAGCTGCAGTAATGTGGAACTGTTATTTTTTTAGATGTGAGAGTCAAAGAATCAATGAAATATCGACGTCTGTCAATCCGAAAAAAAGCTAAAAATATGATGTCATGTTTTTAAATCGGTAAACTTATATATATATATATATATACACGAGTCTATTTCATTAAGAAAAAAAATATTCATAAACGAGGTAAAGTACAAGACGTTTGGTAATTGTGTTCCCAAAGTGTTAAAGGACGAAAATATTAATGAAAGGGTCAAAATTAACATGCATAAACAAAATAAAAATGGTAAAAATAGGCCACAATTCATAAGGTAAAAAAGACAAAATAATATAAAAGAGCTAAACAAAATGTACAGAGAATGAATTGCCCAAATCTTGAACTTTATTACCTTCAACTATGACGGAAAAGTAAAACGATGGTCCTGCAAGTAGAGAAAGCAAACCCACTACCGTGTAACATACTTTGCTTTTGTTAAAATCGTGCTCACTCCTGAAGTTTGTCAAAAACGAAAAAATGCATTCTGTACAATGAAAACGTGTAATTCTTATAAACCAATATAATTATAAAATGAATTGTTTCTTAACAGTTAGAGTCGAACAGTACCAAGAATGTGTCGTTGTTTTTCATCCGCACTAGCTTGTCTAAAGTCAGTAACATGCATGCCCTGCGTGTTGCGGTTGGCACGTCGAAATGTTAACCAATTGGGCAATTTTCTCCATTGATAACGCTTTGTTTATGTTCATCCAATCTTCGACAAGTCTCACCCATGTAGATCACCTTACATTTTTACAACCATCAGCAAACCATACACTACGTTTTCAGTAATGTAGTTTGAGGAGTACCACTCTTGGCATAAGGAGCAAATCTTGGTAACTGAAGAGTTGTATTAATCTTTGATAACTATCGATTTTATTTGTAAATCAATTTTTTGATAGCTTCCTTATGAGGGTGGTTATTAGGAACAAACGGGACCCAGTCTTTAGTATTTCACATCCTCTTCCCCATAGCCTCAGGTCTGGTGTTTCAGAGATCTAAAGTCATAGTTCAATCCAAAACTTTGCTGAGATGGCCTTTCTTAACATAAAAAAAATAAGAATAAAAAAAATAAAGAAAAAATAAAGATTTAATTCTGTTACATTGAGTCCTGGAATAATGCTCACTACAACAAATATGGCGAAATCAGAAGAATTGTGACTTTGGAATGGCATATTAGCATGACAAATGGTGACAGGACCCATTAACTAAGTAACAGTGGGCGTCTATCGGTTAGTGGCTGGATGGTACGAGAGCACATAGTTAATAAAAGACTTGTTTGATTTTTCTTCCGTAGTGCGACAGTGTTCTACCAGCAGACTAGGCTCCTTGAGCTAGCCGGCAGTTTAGTGGCGAGCACCCCTTGAACCTTCAAAATTACGTATTGTGTTTTCTATCCTTTCAAGATTGTGGTCATGGAGTTAGTAGTCTACATGTATTGGGTTTTATTCGTATGTTTGTTATACTATAGGGAAACGGGACATATAAAGGGGAGGTTTGGGTGCCCATAAACCGGTTTAACCCTACCGCTGGCTTTTGCTTGAGCCGGTACCAAGTCCGGCTGTCCCGAGTTCCTATTGTTTTCTACGTTTGTCTCTTGTCTTATTCGTGTTTTTCATGTATAGTTCCATGACAGATTGTGGCATTTAATTATAATTTTCAGCCATTGTAGGTGTTTCCTGTTATCCATTTTTTTACATTTGTGGCCATCTTCAGTGTCGTAGGACGCATCGAAGACATCATCAATGTAATTTTTTTAAATAAAGTTCCGGGGAGAAGTCCTTTAAATTTATAAACCCTTGTTGCAAGGTCGCTAACAAATAGACAACAGAAAAAAAGGACCCACTTTGCTTCCCATGGCATCGTCATTGGACTGAATGATATATCTCCCTTCTAACTGTAAAGTCATGAGGTTCAGAACTAGTTACATATGTAAGCGAGCCTTTTTGATATAATGATTAGGTTTCTGCATAAAAAGTGTTTTAAAAGTACCATTGTTAGGGATCTAGTGTAGAGGAAAGTGAAATCAAAAGTGAATAGTCTGAAACGGGCACTTTTTGTACTGAAAAGTACTGAAAAGTACTCGACCAGTCTAAAATTGTCTGAAAATTACTAAAGAAGTCTCGACCAAAGTCTAATTCGGTCTGACATTTACTGAACCAGACTCGATCTGTCTCGACCAGTCTGATATACTACTGAAAGAGTCTCGACCTGTCTCGACCAGTCTGAACTTGTATTGGAAAGTCTCGACCTGTCTTGACCAGTCTGCTATAGTACTGAAGAAATCTCGACTAGTCTGATATAATACTGAAGGAATCTCGATATATATGACCTTGTCTCGACCAGCCTGAATAAGTACTGAAAGAGTCTTGACCTGTGTTAAAAAAGTAGAAAAAAAATCAGGTGTTCAACATTCTAAATCTAGCGACAATTAAAAAAAAACAAAAATACTTTAAAGCGTTTTTCTAAATCCATTTTGCTGAATAAACTGAACTTTAAGACATGTTAGAACATACTTATTAAAAGATCAAAGGTCTTTATTTTAAATAACAGAAATTCTTTATTAATGCATCTAGAAATTTGTTACTGATATATCAAAAACTAATATCAAACTCAAATCTATGCATATTTTTATTATCGTAAATAAATAAGAGAAAATAGGAATCAATATAAAATGCAGAAATATAAATATAAATATAAATTTGTAACATTTATTTCTTATAAATTAGCTAGGCTATGGAATAGCCTAGCTATATAGATAGTTCTTGGGGGGAAGTGAGGAGTACGTTTGCGTAGTGAGGAGAACGCATGCGCAGAAGACTATTGACCAATAGGAATTTCAGATTCTCGAAAATCAAAATGGCGTCCAGTTTCGTCCTGATAAAACGGGGCGGGGTTTATTTTTTCTGTTTCCTTGTGGAAGTTGAAAAGTATTATAAACATTTACTATATATAGGTGGTACTGGGAATAGGTTTGTAGAGGATGATGGGATTGGTATTGCAATATCGCTTAGCCAGATTTATAAATATAAATATGATAAAAAGAATAAGAACGGTAATGTATAAATTTAAAACAAGAAGTTAATAAATAAAGATGACGTATTGTGCAATAATCAATAGTATACAAATACTATAAAAGACTTTTCAATTGCGTTAAACAAAGCGTGGTTGTAGTTTGTGGAGATACTTAGGCAATAGAGAACGAAAGGTGGAAAGGGATAGAATTGCGTTTTTGCGGAAGAATAATTATATAAAGAGCTACCGGTGTTTATTTGTGTGTGTGGTAAAAGGTTTATGTTTCGAAGCCAAGTACATCATGAGCCACCACACCCTTGTCAATTAAATACGCAATTTTCTATCCAAGGCTATTCCATAGCCTAGCATATCGTTTTTATTTCATAAAAACCATTATCCGATTAATATCATCCACTTATGTTTATAAAGTCCCCTCTTGTTTTCTAGTTCTATAAATTGTTTATGACTGAGTTGATTTTCATCATCAGTTACACCTTCAATTAACAACCATGGCACAGGTGAGTGACATGGCCTCAGGTAAAAATTGTATATTTTATATATTAACATCTGTGTATATTACATGTACCTTTACATGTAATATACATGTTCAACCTATGTTGATTTCATCCCTCAAGAAATTCTATGGCCGTCACCATAACATCATCGAAAGATATGACGTGTCAGTATCCCAAATGAAAGTGGACATTTTCAGCTAGATTCACGTCTTCCCGGATTTGACTACCGACTTTGACATTTTCCTGTATTGACCCACTCACGGTGTGACGGGTGCTGTTAACAGAGCAGGACATGCATACCCTTCCGAAGCACCTGATGTCACTCTCAGTTTCATTGGAGTTCACACTGCGAGTGCTTTGTTTTGAATGTTGTGATTTCTGTTTCTGTGCTTTGTGTCTGTGTAGCGTCGTTGTTTTGTGTCTGACGACATTGTTTTCTGTGTTCTCGTTTTGGCCATGCCTTTGGACGTCGATTTTTGTAAATTTCACTTCTTTGTTCCTTTGGTATTCTACTGCCGTTGTTACATGTATGAATATAACAAGTACCTTAAATAACAATTTTTGGCAACCACATGTTTCATAGCTAATGATTAGATTAGTGATACACACATTGAATTTGAATTGGAACTGGTGTAGTCAAATTTTGATTACATTGATAAAAAAATCACTTTTCTAAAATAAAAACCCCTTGCAAATTAAAAAGAATAATAATAAAAGTAGTAAAACAAAAAATTAAAACAAGAAAAATCATATCCAACAGATTTCTTACAAGTGTTAAATGAAAGTTAATTTTTCTTTATTTCTATTTTCTTCTTTCTTTATTAGTATGTTTCCTATAAATGTGTTTGCACTGATAAATGTAGTATAAAACTCGAGCTATACAGTATAAAGTATATTATTTTTCTTTTCCTCATATTGAAATGCTACATATAACAGTAATGAAAGCATTTGACAAAACAATTTTCAATCAATGCATGAAGAGTTGATTTAAGAATTAAATTTTTAAACACTAAAGAAATTTATTGATTCAAAGCATATATAAGAGATTTCCATGATCAAGACTATTCCGTTACAATTTAATACGGGTTGAGACAGATACAGACTCTTTCAGTGCCATATCAGACTTGTCGAGACTTTCAAGTACAGGTTCAGACTGGTCGAGACTCTTTCAGTACTATATAAGACTGGTCGAGACTTTCCAGTAGAGGTTCAGACTGGTCGAGACTCTTTCAGTACAGGTTCAGACTGATCGAAACAGGTCGAGAATTTTTCAGTACAGGTCCAGACTAGTCGAGACAGGTCAAGACTGGTTCAGTAAATTTCAGACTGAATCAGACTTTGTCGAGACTATTTTATTAATTTTCAGAAAAGTTGAGAGTAGCCCTATACCACAATTAAAGGGCATGTTTTTTTCTATAAGCAGACAAACAATTTTTCCAAACTTTGTATATTCATTGGTACGATATAGAACTTCAATTTAAAAACATAAAAAAATGTCACGGACCCTTTGGAAAAGTTATTTCATGAAACATGAAGAATTTGTTAGTTTTTCAAGAAAGGGGAGATAACTTAAATCAAATAATTTTGGACCCTAAAATAAAAAAAAATTGATTGAATTTGCATCAGTGGTTTCAGTTGGAGTTGATGAAAATGATGTTTTCCCATAAGGTATAATGTTGATACAGGTTCCGGACATGTTTTTTGTCGGATCGGTACAAAATGAGCAATCTGTAAAGGACCTTGCATACACCATTCCTGTAAAGTTTGGTTGAATTTGCTCGGTGGTTTCGGAAGAGTTGATGAAAGTATTGTTATCCCTTAAGGTTCAATGTTAAATATAAGTTCCGCGCTGGTGGCAATGTTTTTTATCGGATCCGAAAAAAGTGAGCATTATTTTTATCTTCAAAACACATTCCTGTAAAGTACGGTTAAAATTGCTGCAGTGGTTTCAGAGGAGGGGATGAAAATGACGTTTCTACTATAAGTTCGAATGTTGAAAATAAGTTCCGCGCTGGCTGCCATGATTTTGTCGGATCGGAATAAAATGAGCAGTCTTGGTAAAGGACCTTCCATACAACATTCCTTTCCGCGGTGGCAGCTTTGTCTCTTGTCGGATCGGAACGAAACTAGCAATTTTGTAAAGGGTTCTCCAAAGATAATACCTGTAAAGTTTAGTTGAACGTGCTTCAGTGGTTTAAGAGAAATTAATGTATATGATGTTTCCCCATAGGGTCCAATGTTCAATATAAGTTTCGCGATGGCGGCAATGTGTTTTGTCGGATCGGGACGAAATGAGGAATCTTTGTAAAGGACCTTCCATACATCATTCTTGTAAAGTTTGGTTGAACGCGCTTCAATGGTTAGAGAGGAGTTAATAAAAATGACGTTTTTCCCATATGTCTCAATATTAAATATACCTCAGCGCTGGCGCCTATGTTTTTTTTTATTGGTCAGATCTGAACAAATGAGCGATCTTTGTAAAAGGACCTTCCATACATCATTCCTCTTAAGTTTGGTTGAATTTGCTTCAATAGTTTCGGGGGAGTTGATGAAAATTATACTTTCCAAAAGGGTCCAATATAAAATATAAGTTCCGCGCTGGCGGCAATCTTTTTGTCGGATCAGAAAGAAATGAGCAATCTTTGTAAAGGACCTGCAATACATCATTCCTGTAAAGTATGGTTGAATTTGCTTTATTGGTTTCATAGGAGTTGATGAAACTGATGTTTTCCCCATAGGGTCCAATACTAAATAACAGTTCCGCGCTGCCTGCCATGTCTTTTGTCAAATCGAAACGAAATGAGCAATCTTTGTTAAGGACCTTCCATATATCATTAATGAAGGAAAGATCACAGGAAACACTTACAATGGCCGAACATTACATTCACATGTCACAATCAACCAGGTGACTTCACAAGAAAAACAATAAAATGACAAAAGATAAACATAGATAACGATAGGAACTCAGGATAGCCAGACTTGATACCGGCACTAGCAACAGCCAGTGGTAGGATTAAACCGGTTTATGGGTACCCAAACCTCCCCTTTCTCTATCCCGTTTCCCTATAGTATAATAAACATCATCCCTGTATAATTTACTTGACCTTCTTTAGTAGTTTAGGAGGAGTTGATGAAAGTGACATTATTTCCATAGAGTCCAATCTTAAATATAAGTTCCGCGCTGGCGGCAATGTTTTTGTCGGATTCGAATGAAATGAGCAATCTTTGTTAAGGACCTTCCATACATCATTCTTGTATAGTTTAGTTGAACGTTCTTCAGTGGTGTAAGAGGAGTTGATGAAACTGATGTTTTTCTCATAGGGTCCAATATACATTCCACACTGGCGGGCATTTTTTGTCTGATTGGAACAAAATGAGCAATCTTTGTTAAGAATCACCCATACATCATTCCTGTAAGGTTTGGTTGAATTTGCTCTATTGGTTTCAGAGGATTTGATAAAAATGACGTTTCGAAATGAGCAATCTTTGTAAATGACCTTCCATATGTCATTCTTGTAAAGTTTGATTGAATTTGCGTCAGTGGTTTCGGTTGGAGTTGATGAAAATGAAGTTTTTCCATAGGGTATAATGTTAATATACGTTCTGCGCTGGCGGCCGTGTTTTTTGTCGGATCAGGACAAAATGAGCAATCTGTAAAGGACCTTCCGTACACAATTCCTGTAAAGTTTGGTTGAATTTTGGTTTCGGAGGAGTTGATGAAAATAATGTATTCCCTTAAGGTTCAATGTTAAATATAAGTTCCGGGCTGGTGGCGATGTTTTTTATCGGATCCAAAAAAGTGAGCAATCTTTGTTTTGTCGGATTCGAACGAAATGAGCAATCTTTTTAAAGGACCTTCCACACATCATTCCGGTAAAGTATTTTTTGAATTTGCTGCAATGGTTTCAGAGGAGTTGATGAAAATGACATTTTCCCCATAGGGTCGAATGTTAAAAATAAGTTCCGCGCTGGCGGCCATGTTTTTTGTCGGATCGGAATAAAATGAGCAATCTTGGTAAAGGACCTTCCATACAACATGCCTGTAAAGTTTGGGTGAACATGATTCGGTGGTTTCAGTGGAGGTGATTAAAATGACGTTTTTCCCATAGAGTCCAATGTTAAATGTAGTTCAGAGCTGGTGGCCACGTTTTTTGTCAGATCGGAACAAAATGAGCAATCTTTGTAAAGGACTTTCAATATATCATTCCTGTAAAGTGTGGTTGAATTTGCTTCAGTGGTTTTAGAGTTGATGAAAATGATGTTTTCCCATTGAATCCAATGTTTAATATAAGTTTCGTGCTTGCGGCCATGTTTTTTGTCGGATCAGAACATAAAGAGCAATCTTTGTTAAGGACCTGCAAAACATCATACCTGAAAAATTTTGTTTAATTTGCCTCAGTGGTTTCAGAGGAGTTTATGAAAATGACGTTTTCCCCATAGGGTCCAATGTTCAATATAAGTTCCACGCTCGCAGCCATGTCTTGTCGGATTGAAATGAAATGAGCAACCGTTGTTAAGGACCTTCCATACATTATTCCTGTATATTTTAGTTAAATTTCCTTCAGTGGTTTAAGAGGTGTAAATGAAAATGACGTTTTTCCAATAGGGTCCAATGTTAAATATAAGTCTCGCGGTGGTAGCTTTGTTTTTGTCGGATTCGAATGAAATGAGCAATCTTTGTTGAGGACCTGCCATATATCATTCTGTATAGTTTAGTTGTTGAACGTGCTTCATTAGTTTAAGAGGAGTTGATGAAAATGATTTTTTGCACATAGGGTCCAATGTACAATATAAATGGTCATGTTTTTTGTCGGATCGAAACGAAATTAGTAATCTTCGTAAAGGACCTTCTATACATCATTCCTGTAAACTTTGGTTGAATTTGCTTCAGTGGTTTCAGAGGAAAGTTAAAGGATGGACAACGGGCGTCAATGATGACAATAGCTCACTTACCCTTTGGATCAGGTGAGCTAAAAAGCGCTTTTCAATTGCCTGTTTTTTTTGTAGAAATTTTGTCTGTTGTATTAATCTAGAAGCAGTATTTTGCACATTATAAAAATACTACATTTAGTGGAGGGTGTTATGGTAGATAACCAAACGGAGAAAAAATATCACATGAAGAAAAATATCACCCGAGACAGAGTCGAAGGTGATATTTTTTCTTCATTTGATATTTATTCTAAGTTTGGTAATCTACCATAACACCCTTCATTGAAGGCAGTAAGTTATTTTTATTATGCTGAATGCCTTCCTTTTACCTTATGACTGAAAAATGGTTTGTCTTGAATAAAATTTAGAGTCTTTTAGTCAAAAATATAATATGAATTACAACATCTGAACACATATTTTATAAACTCTAACATGTGCCAAATAGAAGATCAAAACGGTAAAATGCTACAAGTGAAAAATGAAAATAAAGTTATTCTTAGAAATATTTATTATAATGCTGTGATTTATGATTTCATGATACTGTTGGCTGAGCAAGAGTTTGCATGTTTTAGGCAATTGCAGAATTCACAACATTTAGGTTAACATTTGGAAAATTTTCAAACAAACTCAATCAAAATATTTTTTTCTGCCAGATACTCATGGGACACAGGCACTTGTTTCATAAAAAATGCCAGTCCCTTCCTCTCTTCTTACAGGGAGGGAAGGGCTGACATTTTATATTAAACAGAATAGGGGTAGGGACTAATATTTTTATATGAATAAAGTATTTACTGGCTTGCCACCGGCGACAGCACGTTTGTTTCGTAGAGTTGTTGTCTTTCGTATCTAAAGATTCTTCAACTGTTTGTAACCTCTGCAAATACCATAATGTATGTTAGCGACAGAAATTTACATAAATCATGAAAACGAAGAACTGTCTGCTTCGGCTAAAGTCAGTAAATAGAATTAAATACTAATCGGTAAATCCCGGTCGCAGATGGTGATATTTTCCGAGTTCGGCAAACTTCGTTCTCAGCATGTGATATTTTCGTTGCTATGCAAAAATATCACATGTTGCTAGGAGAAGGCGCCATAAACAAAAATTACTGAAAAATACCACATTCAGGAGAACCAATGAAATAACTGGATTTTATCAAAAATTTGCATGAAGTATAATAATAATATTTATTTGTTAATAAAGGAAATTATACTGAGCAGGTCTGTAAAATTAACAGGTCTTGGCTGCAACAACATTGGCTTTCATGACTTCTATTTTCTATTAGAAGGAATATTTAAATAGATGTGTTTTTGATAATTTCATCTAAAGATTAGACATATCAAACAAGAAAGTATTATTTCATTCCTTCATTTTTAATGTTGCTCGCATAAGAACCGCATGCCTTCATTGCAGACATAGTCATTCCAACCTCCGGTATCTCCTCGCATCATTAAACAATAATCTACCCTCGAACGTCCACTTGGTTCTCCGGGCTGCCAGTTGACATAGTTGAATGGTACTATCTTGCCATTTTCATCTTCCCAAGCAAACGTCATGGTCTTGCCTATGTTAATTCCAGCCAGCTGAGGCCAAACATGTAAACCTGAAATTATATTGTTACAATTCAGCTTTCAAATTGAAGTTAAGTCAAATTTGGGAAACACTCATCTTTTTTATCTATTCATTTTATTTACAAATTGAATGTGAAAAACAAAGCGTAGAAACACCATCATCAGTGAAGTATCCGAAATAAATCATTAGTACAACTGCTTCAATTGTAACTACATAAGTTTTATCTCACGTTTGAGAATGAAACAGTAGACTGAATTGACAAAAATAGAATTTGACTCAAAACCTGACACTTCATTGACTGTGTGATTGGTGCGTGAATGAAGAGAATATTATGTTTACCCTTCTCGATGGTATGATGTTTTTGTACGACTAGTAATATACTTTCATGTTGTATAAATCCAGTTTTTATGCTTTTTGTCTGCATTTGTGTGGACTCTATATTGCCGTTTTTGTACCTAAGAATTTTGCATTAATGTCCTTCTTCTTGTTTCTTCGGTTCGGGTAAAGTTAGTAGACTTATATAAGAGGATTTTGAAAATTTGGATTTTTTTATTGCTGTCTTCTTTCTGTATTTTTATATAGATAACGTAATAGATGTATTACGCCATTTTTAAGTGATCCAACCAAGGACTTATATGATAAAGTTTGTTCAAATTGCCCGAAAAGCTTCAGAGGAGAAGATCTATAAAATGTGTCTTCCCGTACGGTCCAGTCTAAAACTATGTTCTCCACTGGTGGCAATCTTGGTTGAAGTGGGATTTTTTAAGGGGACCAACATAAAGAGAATGTCCATATGGTCTCATCATAATAAACTACATTGTATACCCGGTATTTCGACAGGCAGTTATTTTCGATGAACTGAAATGTGCCCTGCTGGCGACCATTTTGGATGAGAGGCAATTAGCCGGCCACGTTTTTAAGGGGACCATCTAAGTACATTGTACTTGAGTTTGTTTTAAATAGCCGAGTTGTTTTACAGAAGACACTAAGATTATTTTTAGTGCCGTCAAATGTTGAACTATGCTCTCCGCCGGTAGTAATCTTGGAAATGAACAAATTTCCTAAAGGGCAACACATGGACTCTTGTGACCAAGTCTGAATGTATTTCCCATAAAATAAATTCATTAATAGTTACATGTAATGATGTCGAGTTATTATTCTACAGGTAAAGAATAAATCTGTTACTTTTCTTCTGATAGACATTGGAATAATATCAGTGGTAGGACGGGTGTATTTTTAGGAACCTCTATACAGTGGTCTTAAAAACAGACAAAATAATTTACAAATTACAAAAAAGAACTAATGTAATAGATTTATTTTTGACAAAAAAAAATTGTAAAAGTTTTTTTATTCTTATTTTTTGTTTTTGCTTTGTTTTTGTCTTATTTTATGCAAGTCAAAACTTTGGTGACATCTTTCATACCCTTAACTGATATAACGTTTCATTCAATATACATTAGACCTTGCTTCCGACATTAGAAAATAGGCGTAATATATGACTTTCCATACTCTTTGACATTGAAATCAAGAAAGGTCAATTAGATAAAAAAGTATAGTCTATCACTCGAGTCATAGTACCTAGAAATTTGTATTAATCTCTGTCAATTCTTTGTCTATTTTTTACTCACGCTTGGCAACATCATATACCCATGCTTTTTTTTCTGCTGACTCTATAATGACATGTCGGCCTCTATGCGCCTTACACGTACTCTTATTATAAGAAAATTATAAGTATTAATACATTAATGTATATTATATCACAGACTAACATGAACAAATGTTTTACAGAATTCGAATGTGTTCTTTTTCATTTATCGGTAATTTAAATGATCTCATGGGGAACAAAATATTGGCAAAAGGTATGCTAGGCCACGCCTACGTTGTCAATCATAGCCTCAATGTATTACAAAGAAACAAACATCCACAAATACAGTGACGATCGTACCAATTCTTTTACTTTCCCGATTTCTTGAAAATAGATTTTCATGTCTTCAGGATTTCTTTTATCAAATCATTTAGTTTATTCACGATAAAATGAAGTTTTGTTTCTGATATTGTCCAAATAATTAGACTCGCCCACAAGTGCTCCTTTTTTTAGCTCACCTGGCAAAAGGACATGTCAGCTTTTGCCATCACTCGGCGTCCGTCGTCCGTCCGATAACTTTCATTCAAAGATCTTTTCCTCTGAAATTACAGGGCCAATACTTACCAAACTTGGCCTGTCTCATCACCAGGGTATGGACTTCTAAGTTTGTGATTGTTGTGTCTGTAGACCAAACATCATTGCTGCTGTTACTTAAAATAGGGTGAATTTCTGGGGTTTTTTTGCAAATAACTCAAAACCGTTACAGGTAGCAAAAATCTGACGTGGGGATAAAAATTATCAGCATAATGAAATCTTCCCAACCTGTTATTTTGGAGAAAATCCGATAACTCGTCTTGGAGTAATTGCGAGTTATTGCCCCTTTTCCACAACATATTTTTTTTTTTTTTTGTTGTTGTTGTTGTTGTTACTTTTCGTCTTATATATTGAAAATGATAGGTAATATAGGTTAAACTCAAATTACAAAAACGGTCAGCGTGTTAGATCTACGTGTCCTGCAATTTTGAAGAAAATCTGACGCCCAATATAGCAATTATAGCCCCCTTTATTTTGAATTTTTACGATTATTTTTACGTTTTTACTTTTATTTCAAATTTTTTTTAGATAGATGTAAATTTGAATTGTAAAAGTGTTAAGCTTATCTATGACTGCAATATCTACAAATGTCCAGTAGGATCGCATCTCATCAAAGATGGCCACAAGCGAGGAACAATGTTTACCATAGGAATCCTATGGGAAAGGCATTAAAAGATCTTTTCCTTTGAAATTTCTGAGCCATTTGAACCAAACTCGGTCAAAATGGTCCATTGTTGATTCCCTTCCAAGTTTGTGATTTTTATGCGCGTACCTCATCTACAATGGCCACCAGTGAAGCACATAATTTAACATAAGGACCCAATGTGAAATACATTCAAAGATCATCTCCTCTGAAATTCTCGAGCTAACCAGAACCAAACTTAGTCACAATAGTCCATTCGTGATCCCCTTCAAAGTTTGTGATTTTATGTGCATACCTCATGTTAGATGGCCGCCTGCAAGGCACACAGTTTAACATAACAATTATATGTGAAATGCATTCAAAGATCTTCTCTGAAACTATTGAGCCAATTGGAACCAAACTTGGTCACAATAATCCATTGGTGACCCCTTCAAAGTTTATGATTGTTATGTGCGTACCTAATCAAAGACGGTCGCCAGCGAGGCACATAGTTAAACATAAGGATCCTATGTGAAATGGATTTAGAGGTCTTCTTCTCTGAAATTACTGAGCCAATCGGAACCAAACTTGGTCACAATAGCCCAATGGATCTCCCCTTCAAAGTTTTAGATTTTATGTGCGTACCTCATCCAAGATGGCCGTCAGCGAGGCACATAATTTCACATAAGGACCCTATATGAAATGCATTCAAAGTTCTTTTTCTCTAAAACTACTAAGCCAATCACAACCAAACTTGGCCACAATAGTCCATTTGTGATCCCCTTACAAGTATGTGATTTTTATGCTCGTACCTCATCCAAGATTACTGGTAGCAAGATACATGATTTAATATAAGGACCCTGTGTGAAATGCATTCAAAGATCTTCTTCTCTGAAACTAATGAGCCAAACGGAACTAAACTTGGTCACAGTAGTCCATGGGTTGTCCCCTTCAAATCTGACCACGAGCCAATCGGAACTAAACTTAGTCACAATAGTCCATAGGGTGTCCCATTCAAAACTGACCCTGAAGTCAGCATTTTTTGTCGACAAATTTTTCGTCCTTTACAACTCTGATAAATTGGATAATGGTAAATTTTGATTAAATTCCTTTATTTTCCTCTTTTAATTGAACATTTCATAGTGTCGCAATGGTCGACACCATTTTGCCTAAAATATCAAAAAGAAAACTGCCATTTTTTAAAAAAAAAAAGGCTAGTTTCCCCTTGAAAAAACATGACGATTGCCAAAATGTCAACAGACGGTTGCTAAGGACTTTCAATCAACAATAAGTGATTTTCTCACAAATAAGTATAAAAAGTTGCTTATTGATATGTAATACATAACACACTATTTGCATAATATTTTAAATAAAGATGGACTTTGTTGCTCATAATATTTGCATGTGTCTCATGTAACCTTTTAGTCTGGATTTTTCTCATGTGTCTGTTTTTAAAGATTTACGTGTTGTTTGCCACGATTTACTGAAAAAGTGTGAAATTGCAGATATATATAACTATACTTCTTTGGATTCCTTGGAACAGATACCTTAAATTGCATAGACAACTGTGTCTATCTGACTATATAGATGTGTTGTATGTTCCCATGGCAACATTTCCAAACGCTGAAAAAGGCCCAAAATTTGCAAACTTTTGCAAAAACAGTGCCAATACACAAGGCCCCCCTCATTGTATCAGTTATGAACCGGCATACCTACTATAACAGCCTGAAATTCCTCCACAAACAGTTTGAATTTAGCAATAAAAATGATATTATCAAGAATTACATCCGTTTTCACACCAAATGTAAAACCTGCTTTTTATTCCTTCTATGCTGTGTGTCATGTGACCAAAACAAACAGCTAATGACCCACCCTTATGAATAAATAGAGATTTTATTCATTTGGTTACTATTACTTTTACTATCATTCTCACAAAACAGAATAAAATTGTTCATATAATCCAACCATCACAACAATTATATCTGATCAACCATATCATAACACAAATTTTTGACGCACTCTTTAACCCAGCATTTGAAGCCCTGAAAAGGGTATCTGAGATCCAAGATGGCCGCCAGAGGGAAACATAGTTAAACAAAGTGACCCTATGGGAAATGAATTCAAAGATCTTCTTCTCTGAAACTACGTGTGCCAATCGGAACCAAACTTTGTCATAATAGTCCTTGGGTGGTTTCCTGCGAAACTTGTGACTTTTATGTTTGTACTTCATCCAAGATGGCAACAATGTTTGAATATCCTCTCAGAAACTTAACATCTGGTAAACTGATGTATAGTATGGATATTAATGGATGGTCTCTTGGTGACAATGAATAAAACCGGTCACCAGGTGAGCGATACAGGCTCATGTAAGCCTCTAGTTATTGTATTGTTGACTATATTTTTTGTACCTTAAACAAAACTTTTATTGTATTATATTATATTTATTTACCATTGCAATTTATCGAGGTAACTATAATAATTCACACTTATGAATAATGGTTTCAAGTTTTTAATTCACATCTATATTGGAACTATTTTAATTTCAAAATTATTAATTCGATAACATGAACAGTAATATTCCACCATCTCATGCTTACGGAGTGTGTGTTTTCCAATTGATTCGTTACGCGAGAGCTGGTACAAATTATACAGACTTTCTAATTAGACATAGTTATCACCGTGACCGTCTTATTAATCAAGGCTTCAAAAAGTCCGTCTCATATGACCATTAAAAACGTTCTTTAATAGATATCAGTCCCTTGTGGAAAAATGTTAGGTTCAAACTCTGATTCAAGACTCTTTTTTTTACTTAGTACTGGAATGATCATTTTTTTTTCAACAATCTGCGACCTTTCAACAGCAATTGCTGTTGAGTTGCTACCGGACACTATCGCACTGGAAGGGGATGTTTGGCATGCCATAAAACTAGTTCAACCTTCCATTTCTTTTCAATGCCAGTAAAAAGTCAGGGCCATTGGGGTCGACAATTTTCATCGTGGTTTCCACCTGAATTGTCTTTTTGTCTCATGGACTTCGGCTCTTGACAACTCTGTTCTGTCATTTTGTTATTTACCCCATTTCCAATATGATGTTTACCAAATTAACAAACTGGTAGAAAAAAGGGAACTTAAAGGCAAAAAAAAAAGGCGGTAAAGAGCAATTAAAGTTTAACAGCGAAATAGGAAAAGGCGGTTGGAAAACACTAGATACCAGACAGGGAAAAGATAACACTGAACAAAGGCTGAATTAAACTGAGTATACTATTTACAATGGCGTTATTTAAACCTCAGTGTTCGTTTACAATCCAGGTAACTAAATGCCGAAGTTACTGTGAATTTATTTTCTGCATATGCGCATTTCGACAACTTATGTCTCTTCAGTGCAGATAAAATCTAAAAGTTTGGAAGACCATAAAATCAAATATGTTAAAAAGCTAATAGAGAACAAATACCCAATATGATCTAAATGTAAAGCCAAAATCAGCTAAGGACAGAGCTTTGCATGAGGGAGATACTCCTTAGTTTTCAACAAAATTTACAAAAATTTAGATATTGCATGGTTCGAAATAAAATCGGCTTTCGGGTCAGCACCGAAGTACTGACTACTGGGCTGATGAATACCCTCGGGGACTAACAGTCCACCAGCAGAGGCATCGACCCAGTGGTAACAGTTAACTAAATACCGAAGTTACTGTGAATTTATTTTCTGCATATGCGCATCTCGACAACCGACCGCAAAAATTTGATTATACGTTTTCATGTCACCAATTCATTAGTCAGTACTTTGATGCTAAATCGAAAACGGATTTTATTTGGATTCGAACAATATCAAAATTTTAGACAATCTTTAAATTTAAAGGAGTATCTCCCTCGTAAATAACTCTGCATTTAGCTGATTTTGGATCTTCATTTATATATATGGTTATTTATTCTCGATCTTTTTTTAATTTTTTAATTTCTTTAATTTTAATTTTCTAATATGGTCTTCGAAATGTTTACGTTAACAGACATAAGTTGTCGAAATGGTCGTATACACAAACTAAATTTAAAGTAACTGGTATTCTGTTATTTATAACCACTGTACCAATGCTACTGCTGGTGCACTGATATTCCCCCGAGACTATTCACCAACCCACTAGTCAGTACTTGATTTTGAAACTGGCCCAAAACTGATTTATTTGGAACTCACAATATCGAAATTTAAGAAATTTTTTGCTAAAATTTAAAGGAGTATCTCCCTCGTGCATAGGTCTGTCCTGAGCTAATTTTGTCTTTTTCATATTCTTTTTGTTATTTAGTCTCTATCAGTATTACAAATGTTTGGTTTATGGTCGGTCTTCCAGATGATTTGATCTGCACTGAAGGGGCCTTAGTTGTCGAAATGGGTGATAATTAATTAACAATGACCGTCATAAATGGAAATAGAACACCTTTATATTAAAATTACTTTAGATGTAAAAAAAAACAGGACAGTGCTACATACACTGTAATTCTGCAATGAACTTATATGTTTATGTAAGAGTTTTATTTGCACTCAAATATTAATTTTGTCTTAAATTGCAAACTATAAAGTATAGTCGCTGAGTTTTATTTAATGTTATGACCATCAATCTACCTACCTTGTAGTGGTTACAAAACCTGATTACTCATAAAAGAATTTCTTCAGATAAAATTTCAATACAATAATAAGTCTCCTTTGCAAAATACATACTTTAGCATCCTCACGGGTCAATCTTTTCTCAACGCCACCGTCAAGAATACATTTCCTGTCAAATTTCTGCCAACCCTCAGGACACACTGAAATATATAACTATTTAATATTTTACGAAATGATATGGAGTAAATGAACATGAGACCATAACACTTCACGCTGAAATATATATTAACTATCTAAGAACTTAGACTGGCACGGTAGCGTATTGATGCCACATGAAGAAAAACATATCTCGTAATTATGAGATAACATCTCAAAATTATGATGATATCTCATAATTATGAGAAAATTATCTCATAATTCTCTTCATGTGGTATCAATACTTTCGTAGACTTGCAATATTTAAAGGACAAGATGTTCCCAAAAACACATCAAATGGTGAAATAAAGACAATCTGTAATTTATTATCGTCTTAATAATATTAAGGAATAAAAAAGAAATAGATGGTACACAATTACGATACTTCTGCCAAATCAATATGGGCCGAACAGGAAAAAAAACCGGATACAGTATGTGACTTGATATACCTCTCCTATTTACCTGTGAACCTCTTCTCTGTGTTCTCAGGGAAGCATCTTATATTAGAATACTTCTGCATATACGTTAATTATTATACCTCAGTATATGAACACTGCTACTAAAATTTCTAAAATAAAATTACTATCTTTCACCTTTTCCAATTTTGTAACTAGTTTCTCAGGCTATTGACTTGTTTTTTTTTTCTTCTTTCCTATTGGATAAAAATCAGATGTTAATTAAGAATGCTCTAACATCATTGTTTCCAAGTGACAACTCTAAACTTGCTTTGCAAATTACATTGAATACTATTCACTTTACAGCAGAATAAATTAACATTGAATACTATTCACTTTACAGCAGAATAAATTTTGTTGCTGGGAAAAGATGTTATTATTATGTTTTAATAAGAAAACAAAATGGAAAAGAAAATACTGGACTGGGATGTACAAAAGTTAATAGACTATTAAATATTTAATAGTCTATTAAGCTTTAACATTTCCTACTAATTTAATAGACTATTAACCGTTAATAGTCTATTGAGTTTTAATTGAGCTTTGTGCAACTCAATTCAAAGATGATTTAAAAATTGAAAATCTTATTCTTTGGTACAATAAAATTCTAAAAGCTGTTCATTTGTGATACCCATTGGATAAAAGTTATGGTCATAATTCAGAATGCTCTGAGATCTTTGTTTCTTGGTGACAACTCTAAACTATCTATGCAAACTACAGTGAACACTGTTTACTTTGCAGCAGAATAAATTTTGTTGATGAAAAAAGATGTAATTATTTATGCTTTTATAAGGATACAAAATGTAGCAAAAAATTCTAGAACCGAGATAAATACATCGGCAAACGAATACCGAAGTGAGAACGAGGAAAGGGGAAATTCTAAAATCATAAAGCCAAAATCACGGCAATTTACAGAAACACGAATTGAGAGAGTATGAGAAATACATAACAAACAAACAAAAATGAACAAAAACGCCACAAAACTAAAGCATTGATATTATTAAAAAAGGATTTTAAAGCTGTAAATCTTCTGTTTTCGGTATAATAAAACACTTATATGCTGTTTATTTGGCAATAGCAAGTTTGTTGTCCCTTTGACATTAACGATTGACCTTGGCAACTCCTTGGTCAGAAGTCAGGGTCTCGGGGACAACAAACTTGCTATTCCCTCATAAGCAGTCAATAAGTATAAGCTATGTAAGATTAAGAGATATATGTTTACTCTTCTTTCATGTGTTTGAACTTAATCATTAATATTGTTTTGCCCGATTGGTCATATGTTGTGGTTAGTTTTAATTAACTATACATATAACCATAATTAATAATTCACACATGAATATATTTGAACATAACATTCCAAAGGAGGTATCACAGAAATTCATAGTTTCAAAATCATGTCGGTTTAGAGATAAAACAGGTACGAAAGAAAAAAAGAACGGCGATATAAATTAAAAAGTCAATTGTTCAGAGAACAATTGCAAGGTCTTTCACCAGTTTTCATCGTGATAACATGTTTGAGTTTGAATTTGTTATCTATATCAGTCAAAAATGTGATGTAAACTAAAGTTCTGGCCTTTATAAGTCTTTTGCTCAACGGTTGCTAAGGACTTTTTTGAAAAATTAGTATGTTGCTAAGGACAAGAAAGTCATTTCCGGCTGGCAATGTCATTTATTTCCTCTTTACATCATTACAAAACTTTTTGCCTATGGTTGCTAAGGACTTTTATGGCAAATAACGTTGTTGCTAGGGACTTTGACCTTTGACCTTGACCCCATTTTTTCGGCTATGTTTAATTGAACAATTTTTGTTCTTATAGTTTCTTTGTATCTTACATAGTTTTTGAGATATAAGCAAAAAATATAAAGTCGGACCCCGAAAAACAGTTTTTGGGATCTAGGTCCAAAACCAGTGGTCCAATTATTTTGGACCCAATGTACCAAATGTAGATCTTAATAAGAGTAACATTTTCTCAAATGCATTTAATCAGCTATCTATTACGGTTTCAAAATTTATCCACTAAAAAAGTTCAGGGTCAAAGGTCAAGGTCAAAATTCACCTTTGACCTTGATCATTTTAAAGGTCAGGTCTTGCCATGAACATTGGTGAAGATTTCAGGTCTCTACCACTTATCGTTTGGGAATATTTAGCAATAATGGAAACTCAAAATCTTTCAAAGGGCAATAACTCATACAAAGAGTCGTCGAATCTCTTTGGACCGAATGTTACAAAGTTGCGTCTCGTGAAGATGACCATTTTTTCCCATTACATTTAATCAGCTTTCTGTTACGGTTTCCGAGTTTATTCGCTAACAAGGTCAAATGTCACGGTCAAAGGTCACCGATGACCTTCAACCTGGTACTCAAATTGAAGGTCTCTTCGCACTGATCACTTTAGATACATATGTTTACTATATTATCTGTAAGCGTTTAAAAGTTATTCGCAAAAAAACGATTTACGGAAACGCTTTAAGGGCTATAACTCAAAAATGCTTAGTCGCAGAGTTTTCATGTATATATATTAAATGAAGATCTCAATGAGAGGAGTATTTTCCGAATATAATGTTTTCAGAATTTCTTGATCGTTTCCGAGATATCACGATAACAAAATTTCGAATGGCGGCCATTTTGAAAATGGCGGCCAAAAAATTTTTTTTGATCCCAGATTTGCAATCAGGACCATGAGAGCTACCTTGAAACCAAATTTGGTGGAAATCCGATAACTTTAAGAAATTTGAATATTTAGGGGTCAAAAAACGCGTAACCGGGGTCGCGACCCCAAAAAAAAAATTTTGCATGATAAATCATCGTTATGATATAACAAACATTTCCCCCATTCAGAATTTTGATATCGGTTACGGTTTCTGAGGAGATCTGCTAACAAGGGTTTTCGGTGTCGGGCAGATAACTCTGTTACTAAAAATAGTTCAGGACAACGGGGTGATTTTTGTTGTCGTGTTGTGTGACCAATCTACCACACCAAGTATCGAGATGATATGTCGCGTAGTTTTCAGACAAGATTTTGGCGGAAAAATAAGAATAATAATCAGAAGAATTACAATAAAGTCTTTCACTGTGGTGAAAGACCTTAATAATCAGAATTGACTTCTAAAAATAAATATTAGTAAATTATTCCATATTTTTTAAATGTGAAATTTAAATGATGTACATTGTCGGTCATCTTGATTCTCAAGTATAAATCTTACTTCATCACCATCGTATATATCTACGCCGTTCTTTCTGTTCTTAAAGTAGTAAATAAATATTTTAATATGAAAATTTTAGATTACATTTATTTCTAAGCTTAAATTGATATATGATGATGTAAACTCAAGATTCACTTTTCATAATTTAAACAACTTCCATAAATCACCACATAACAAGTCACGGAATTAATGACTGTGCATAGATTTTATTTTCAACAGGGTGTTTTGTCGATTGGCATTAAGACAGTCAAATTCATAGTTATTGGGACATATATAATTCTCATTTATTGGAATATCGGCTATCAAAATACAAACATATGGTAAATTTTGTAACTCATTTGTACCGAGAACAAATATATCATAGAATAATGGAAATTTTGTTTTTGATGCGAAAAATATTGACTCACTTTTGACGAGTCTATCATTGGAGTAAATATATGGTATATCAAAAAACAAAACTCTATTTTTCTTTTTATCGGAAATTATTGATAGAACAAATTTTGAAATAAAAGCTCTATAAAAATCAATTTTCAAGAAATTGGGAAATTGACTGTTGAGATGTTAAAGCATTTATACGATCCTAAGGGTTTTGTAGATCTATGTACATTTTTTTGCTTACATTGATGCGATGTTTGACAAAGTAGATATGGCCAAACTTACCCTTTTGCCAATATCTAATTTTATTTGGGCTGTAGTAAACATGAAAATA
Organism: Modiolus philippinarum; assembly: GCA_002080025.1. Lineage (NCBI taxonomy): Eukaryota > Metazoa > Mollusca > Bivalvia > Mytilida > Modiolidae > Modiolus > Modiolus philippinarum. The sequence goes on from MJUU01028501.1 coordinate 25,564, forward strand.
TTTGCCTCGCGAGATCAAAATATAAATTACCTTTAATTTCCTATCCCAGTATTTAGATGACTGTTTGAATAACAAAATATCCAAGTTACTGTTAATTTATTTTAATGGTGTTTTTGTCATTTAATGCGAATCGACACTCCAAAATCTTAGGGACCGACCATTTAACCTGAAAGGGGGTTATGTTTTTTTCTGGACAGAATTTTTTTTTTTTTCGCGCCTCGGGCGAAGAAATTTATTTATTTTGTTCACGTGTATCAACAAAACATTTTTTTTTCAAAATTAACATTATTTTTTTGGGCAGAAAGCTTCCTTCAGAATTTGTTTTACATCATTTTGGCAGCCAACATATTTTTTTCACATCAAATCAACCCCAAAATATTTTTTTTTTGGAAAAAAAACATAGCTATCCCCCTTTCAAGTTAAATGGTGGGTCCCTTATATCAATGACCAAAGTAAAACGTATTTACCTTATAAAATGAAAATTGATCGAAATAGTTCCCGGTTGAAACTGACGTCAAGAACATTTCTTTTTATAAAATTGGTGACATTTAATGTAATTTGTGCTAAATAATTTTCTGTATGGATGAATCAACCCTTTTGAGACATTTTGTATCTACTCAGAAATAAAGAAAAAAGGTTTCATATATTTAATATTAATTACTGATTTCTATGAGAAAGTTTGGAATAGTTTCCCTACCTTTGTTTAAAAGTGTTGATCTTTTATTTTGTTCAGTAACCTTTGTACACCCATTGGTGATATCCATTACACATTGTTTATCATGTTTTGTGAAACTGGCTTTACAACAAGTGGACATCTTTAGGCACTGTGCTGCACACGTGATTTTTGAGTTGACTGTGAAGGCTGTGGTTGAACTAACTGATATTCCTTTTTCTGTATCAAGTTTCTGTTTTATTGAAATTTCTGAATTTGTACCCGTAGCGACCTGACATAATGCAATCAAACTAAAGGTGAAAAGACAGACAAAGTATTTTAAGACTACCATTGTCTCCAGCCTTCTGTTTTGTTATGCAAGTTGGTGAAAACGCAGTTAATATCTCATTACTAATATATGAAATAATCATTATATTTTGTATTAAATTCGTAAATGACAGATGGCATTTTATTTTTAGTCTATCAGCTAGCTCCTGACAAATTTTTTGTTGCCGGATACCCCGGAAGACAACATTTTTTTCTTTCAAATCTGTTCAGTTATGCTAGATCTTTAATTTTTTGGATGTTATACTCTAGGGAATCTGCCGAACATAGGTACAAGGGGCTCTTTAAGGATAGTCTATCCTCATTTAAAATTTTTTTTTTCTATTACTTTATTGTATGAACTAAAGAAGCCACAACGAAATTTGCCGCGACTTTTCTCAAAACATCTGTTTAAGTAAATGTTAAAGGATGACATGGCATACACCAATGGAAAGCTAATTTTTTGCCGCTTCATGCCATGCATTACCATAATTTTACAACAAAGGGCTAAAAAGTTTTCCATTACCCTTCTATGTAATTTTATCAGAAAATTGGAGCCGAAAACAGAGAGAGTATACCTTTTTAACTGAACACCTGTAATTATTGTTATAATGCCCTATCGATTAACCAAAGCACATGGGTCGGGAGTAAATCTCATCGCGAAGCAAAAAATTAATTATGTAATTACTTGACAAAGTGTCAACAAAAACTTTTTACCTGTAAACAACTTTATTTTAATAAAAGTAAATGGTAACTGGATATTGGTTATGCAAATCTTATCCTCAAATTTACCGAAACATTTTAATGTAAATTAGTAAAAAAATCAAAATTCTGTTTGTTCATTGGCCACCCGAATAAACAACAAACAAGCACCCTATATGCAAGTAAGTAATCCATCGGCAATCCATTTGGTGTCTTTTCATTGGTTTGTTGGTTTGCGTAAATCATTCATCAATCACTCCCACATCAAATTTCTTTAAAATTTGAGTGAAATTAACATGAAGGTCTATGGAAAATCTTTTTATTTGAACTTTGATTGTTTCGGTAAATATACCAAGAGCAGTGACAAAAAATAAGAAAATGATACATATCTGTTTTATTAGGGTGTTCTATAAACATAATAGCTACAGCGATTTAAGCTGCGGCAAATTTCGTTGTGTGTGTGCTTTAAAATAACGTAAGAAAAACTTCGCCATCATAGAAAACTGACAAGCTGACCTACCCTAGTAAACAAGGGAAATAACTTGCCATCTTGACGGTTGATGTTTAAAAATTTAGGCAGACATATAAAAACAAATCAGCCACCATTTCTACATTTATCCAGACAAAGATGATATCACAATACAATTACAAAATATGACAAAAAGGACAAAACTCACACTCTTCATTTTTACTAACAAACACTAAACGACATTACAACATACAAACTGCACACATAACAGTTTACTAAACAAATATTTCAAATTATTTCCTGTAGATTATACTTTTCCAGTCCCAAAAGGACTCCCATTTGAATATATAAGTATTAGACTGAAAGACAATGACGTGAGATATTTAAAACAACGGCAGTAGAATACCGCAAGAACAAGGGCAGTAGTGATCACAAAAATCAAAGTCCAAAGACATGGCAGAAATTGATACACAGGAAAACCAGACAAAACAAGGACGTGAGACGGCCACAAGGCACGCAAGCTTAAATTATAGACATGATATTAAGACAGTATTCTTAAAAACCATTCTGCGTGTCAATTTTAATTAACTGAATAAATCAGATATCGTCCCCAGATTCGTCGAATGATGCTCAAGAACTGCGATTTTGACACTGTTGAGAACATTTGCAATCATTAGTGCATGCCACGCCTTGCCATACACAAGAACGCATTCTGGTTGAACAGTTTGTTTTGCAACCACAACAGATTAGAAAGAATAGTTTAACAGAAAGAGTCCGAATCCACAAACAACAAATTCGAGACATTACTACTGTGAGGGATCTGGCTGTTCTTTGAATGCACAGACATTACAGACAGATTACACTGCTCCCGCCATCTCTGTGTGAGTTCAAAGGGATTTTAATAGAATGAACTACAAATTTATTTTGACACGTAATATGAGACTTTAAATATATTAATTAATCGAAATTTGAACATGTCTTAAATGGACTAGTTTGTTGATTCCAGTGGGATTCCAACCCCCTCTGGCAAGGTTCTAAGGGTTGAGAGTCTAATACGCTACCACTAGACCACCAAACATATGTTCAAATTTCAGTAAATTAATATACTTAAGTCTCATGTTACCTGTCAAAATAAATTTGTAGTCCACATAAAGAATAAAATACAAAAAGTCATTTTCTATTTATTTCACTGAAATGGGATTAAACTTACTATATAGGTATCAAATCAGCTGATAAATGTTAATTTCGGACTAAAAAAAATAATAAGATTATAAAAAAGAAGTCAATTTCCTTTTGTTTAGATCAATGATCAATTTCATTTGAATGAATTTTGAATAGGCTGTCAATTTCTGTACTCTATAAGCGATTGGAAATGACTTTAGGGTTTAAAGCAACACAATGTGTTTATAACAAAACAACTCTAATTATATTAAATGGTATACACAAATAAAGTATATCAAAGCACATTAAGCATTTATATGATGAATGGCATACGAGTATGTAGTAATGTTTCTAACTTCAACGACCGAAATCTTTGTCTCACTTAAAAACTTCTGCATCAATGGTTTAGATATCATAAATTAATAAAAACATTCTCTAAATTTTATTATAGATACATTGACTTATTAAGAAAATTTGGTTCTACATGCAGGGCTCTTATACATTAGGGTATTTCACATCCAAACTTCTATGGAAATATCATTTACAAAGCGCATAAATTCAAAAATTGTCCTTCCAAACTTATTAATCCGTTGAACAAACTGATTCATAAAGGATATAAATACAGCATTGTTGTTAAATCTTTACTTCTGGTTTTTGTTGGCAAAAATATTGATCATCTCCTAAACGCTTTACACCATAACTAAATTTAAACAATTTTTCATATTGGCAGTATTTGGCATTGCACAATATCATGTTCTTCTTTCATAATTGATAATGTTGTTATACCAAATCTATTTAGAAGTATTTCAATTGAAATTTCATATGTAAGAAGGCTTGATATCATAGTCAACGGAAATTATGTCCTTAGCTAGCTGTCAGTAACTGCGAGCATTTGTCCGGACAGTACCTGTGTGTATTGTCTTCATGTTTTATGTACTTCATTGTAAGGGAGTCGTCTTGATAAGTTGGACTTTTTTCTAGTTTGATTTTTACTGTGAGTCTTTTTGTGTATTTATTTTTAGCCATTCACCACACACAGGGGGAGGGTTTGGATCCAAGAAAACGAGTTTAACCCCACCGCAATTTTTGCGCCTGTCCCAAGTCAGGAATATGTTGGTCATTGGCTTGTCCTTGTCTTCTTGTAAAATTTTAGTTTCTTGATATTTGGGTTATTGGATGTGGTTTGTTTCCATTGATTTATTCACTTTTTTACCTTTTCGGGCCATTTAGGGCTTACTATTAGTGTGAGGTTCCTCACTGTGTTGAAGACCATATGGTGACCCCTAGATGTTTTGTTTTTTTTTTGTCGTTTTAACCTGGATATGGGATGTTGTCTCCTTGACATTTACCCCATTTCCTTTCTTTTTCATATCAATATATAAATGGCATGCGAAATGAGGCAAAAAAGTGAAAAAAGGCAAAAGTAAAACACAACAATATAATCACTATGAACGAGCATTGCATAAGATGTGTCAATAATCAATGTAAAGCAGTAAGTGTATCCACAAATATACCCAATCCAATCCATGTATACACTTTATATATACTGTCAAAATACAGTCATTTTCGTTACGTATACCCTTGAGCTAAAAAATTAAAAGTAACTAGAATCCATTCCCTGAAATACTCTGAAATTCAGGGAATACAGATAATCTGTTCCCCTCAATTAATAGAACAATGATGAAATAATCCATATCCCGAAAATAAAAGGGACAAAAAATCAATTACTCTGAAATCCCCCGATTACAAAGTTCAATTAATATATAACACGTATCCCCAAATCAAAAAGGTTCAAATTATCCAAGTTTATACCTGCAAATAATCCATCATTGAAGTACAAATAGTATATATCCCCGAACTACAAAGTTCATACAATCCATAGTTTATATAAGCAAAATCAGGCATTAAGCCTATTTCCTAGGCAATTAGCTAAATGCCTAGGAACTCATTGCCTAAAATTTTCAGAGATAAGGCTTATTTCCTGAAATTGTTGATGTCAAATTCTGACTATTTCCTAGACAATATTTTGAAATGAAATAAAGACATTGATCTCATGAATAGTTTTCATTTAATTTTAATTTTTGAACAGAACAACATAAATATTACTAAAGACAGTTTCATACTCAAACTCTAACTTATCTTTTTGAATATTTTATAGATTTTAGTATAATCTTAGAAAAAAAGAAAGGGAAACGGCGAATGTGTCAAAGAGACAACGACCCAAAGGGGAGTAATAACAACTCAAAACAACCATAAGATCTTCAAATTGTTTGGGTTGAAAATTGTATAATACATCAATGAGTCTTTATTTTTTACCATAAGTTTGACGCCCAGAAAACATATTCCCACCTCAGTTTTCATTCAATCAATGAAAGCCAGAGATCCCTGTGTTGTTTATCAAAATGGTTTGTTTTCTGTTAAATAGACAATACTTTTACGTTGATCCTCTTTGAATGACGCTTACTTAGTTTGCCATTTTTTCAGCTTCTTTTGATATGCAATGTGTCGGAAAAAATTTTGAACATTTTCAGATCTTTCTGATGTTATGAAATGAAGTTCTAAAATTTGGTAATAATAAACAAAAATGAAAATATTGCATTCAATGACAAATTTTCATTTGTTCCACATAGAAGATTTCTGGCCAATATTTATCAGGAGTTGACATTTTTCATTGGAGCTCCGTATATTGACTAGATCTTTTGGTGATAACCAATGGTCTAATGCTGCTGCCACATAAGCTCTTAGTTAAGTATTTTACAAGAGGATATGGAGTAAATGAACATGAGATCATAACACATACGTTAACTCTAACTGCAATAATTTTAATGAGCTGTATGGCAATTTCGGAAATTATTTCCTCATCTGCAGCACTAGGACCAAAACATAGGAAATCCACAGTTTCAAAAAATGTTTTAAATGCATATAACCAAATCAATCTAAATAATCAGTAATATCAAATAAAGCTAAGGACAAAACTACCCTTAGGTTTTTGAATTTATATAAATTTAGATATAGTTATAAACAAAGTGTACACAAGAGATATAATCTCATGTACAAGTACACATCACCTAAGAAAAATAAAGAACGTACATCTCAACACGGTTAATTGTTTGACCAACTCCACAATGTATCAAAAGACAAACCCCTTTTTTAAATATTTTACGAGAGGATAAGGAGTAAATGAACATGAGATCATAACACATACTGGTAACTTCAACTGCAATAATTTTAATGAGCTGTATGGCCATTTCGACAACTTATGTCTCCTCAGTGCAAATAAAACAAAACATCTGGAAAATCCATTTGCAGAATCTCAAGTATGTGTAATAACTGACAGAGAACAAATTGCCGATAGTATCTAAATAGTAAAGCCAAAATCATCATCTAAGAACATAGCCTTGCGAGAGGGAGATACTCCTTAGTTTGGACAATTTTTGGTTAAATTTAGATATTGCAAATTTCCAAATAAAATCAGGTTTTAGGGCAAGCACCAAAGTACTGGCTACTGGGTTGGTGAATACTCTCAGGCACTAAAAGTTCTCCAGCAGAGGCATCGACCCAGTGGTATAAATAACAATATACCAAAGTCAAATTATAAATTTCTAGTCTTTATTAATTCTTTATTAAAAGTTAAAAAGGTCACCAGGCAATAAGCCTAATGCCTGGCCATTTTATTCAGACAAAAGGTCTATTTCCTAGTCTTTACGACTAATGCCTGAATCGTTTCAGTAAATAACAGTATTACGTAGGCATAAGCTTACTGCCTAGGCAATAGGCATAATGCCTGATTTTGCTTATTGCCGCTAACATATACATGCAAATAACCTATAATCTATACCTGTAAATAATCCATATATACTATATACCCTTGAAATTCACATTCGCTGCAAATAATCCATTTACATAATAAATGGCATAAGAATGTACATTTATATATATATAGATATATTTATTCTATAAAACCTTGCAATATAATGCTCATCTGGTACTATTCATGTTGTGATTGATAAATTTAACAGATACGTTATCAGTTAAGTCAAAGCGAAAGCTCCGTCTTTAATAAATCTTGCTGGAATATCATCTTCACCCGTGTAAAGGTGTTCAAGTTATCAAGTTCATGGTGTATGAAATCTGCACTTACGTGACTGTGTAAAATTAAATTGATGCCCTTTTTGTAAAATTGGAGAGAGAATGGAGAATTAACATCAAATATTTTGGAGCTGGTGGTAGTTTGTCGACAAGGGAAGAGGCTAATATTGTTGACAACGTGTAAAAGTGATTTGCTATTTAATTTTATGACGGATATAGAAAAAAATATTGTTTATTACAGTAATTTTTGGAAAAAGCAAAAACACTGTCAGAGCCTTCAGAACTTCTATGGTCGTCACCAAGACATCATTACTAGGTGTGAATTACTCGTTACATAAACGATAAAGGACATATTCAGTTCGATTCGACATAGTCTATTTTGATTTTAATACTAGTACTTGACAAGTTCACTGACAGTGACCTGTGCCGCAGCACCAAATGTCAGTTCGAGATTTTTGAGAATTTACAGTTCGAGAGTTTTAGTTTTGTAATGTATATTTTGTAATTCTAATATGACTAGCTTCTTTCGCCTTGGAAACAAAAATATGTTCAAATAACAACAATAATTTTTAGCACATGCGTATAATTTAGACATTCGTAATGTACAATTTCACATTTTATTCACTCGATATTCAATAACTGAAATTTTGTGTAAATAAAGTCTTTAATATGAAACATCCAAAAAGCCACATCAAATAATGACAATAATAGATTTACAACAATTACTGAATCTAAGACACGGAATTGAAATTGGCATAACCGTAACCTAGCAAAGAATGTCTTGTTGTTATGATATCTTATCTATGTTGCATATCATGCTCTACAATTTAAATTAAAAAAATTAACGTTAATAGAATTTTAAATATTAGTTTTATTCATTTTCTTTTCTTTTCTTTTGGCTAACTAAGCAGCCATGTTAATCAGAAATACAACCAGCTCATACTTATTCCCGCTTCAATTTTAAAATATCCGTATTTCTATAACAGATTATTTGTATTGATTCATAAGCTATTGGGCCACTTGTATTAATAAAACAATGAATATAGATTTCTCTGTGTCTATTTATGTGTTTTTATATGCACTTTTCCGACATCTTTTAATTCTAGTGTCAAACCAAATATTGCTCTCTTACAGCCGCTTCGAATGTTCAAAACGCTTGTTAAATATGATAGAATCGAAATAGATTATTGTAATTGGGCTCTATGCGAAAAAGAACATGGTCAGACCTTATATTTGTCAATATTTTATACCTCGTTATCGCTCGGTATAAGATCATGACAAATATTTGGTCTGCCCATGTTCTAATTCGCATAGAGCCCACTTGCAATAATCTATTTCTTAAATATGTCATATTTTTGATCCTCCGGCTTTTTGTATTCTAATTTTTTTGCTTTGTTATCCACTTAAACTTTCTTTATTCCTATTGCCGTTGTCTTTTCAGAAGATAGAGTTTATAGCCATTAACAATGCGTAATTGTTAAGAGTTGGATATACTCGATTACTTAATGACAAAATGGCTTCTAAAACATTACTTGATTTTAATTCTATATTTGTTGTAGGCTACATAATCACAAAGAATAAATTTCATTGGAATACATTTTATTTATGGTTTCATCCAGAGCAGAAAATTGGCTTCTCATAGATTTTTAGAATAAAAAAGGCAGTAATAAATTCAGACGCTTAAATTGAAAACATGTATTAACCTGAAATATGAAATATTTTTGTACGTTTGAATTTAATTTCTTTGTTGATCTGTTCCAACATGAGTCTGCAAAGAGTTTGATTTTAGGGCCTTTCCATGGAAATTGAAAGACCTACAAAAAAATATAATAAATCTTTGTGGACTGGCATAACCATGCACATCTCCCACACTGCTAAAACAAACCGATTTCAAGTACCTTCTTCAAATTAAGCATGTTTACGTGACTATACCTTTTTGCAGGCAATGATTATTAGACAAATCTAACGATATTTTTGAAAATTTTTGTATTTTATGCAAAATTGTCCTTTTTATTGCCTCAAAATGTTTACTAATGTTCATGTCCAATGGTCTTTCGAACCTTGTAAACATCTAATTTTCAATACTTTAATATTCTTTCTTGAATGTAAAACATGTTAACATGACGTTTACATCTACTAGTCCCAGTGCACTTATTTTTGAACATCATTTTTGACTAAGTGTTGTCTTTCGTTTGCCTAATACTATTCATGGTTATTATTAATTATTATATAGAGGACGGTGAAAGATTGAAATTCCTCAGTGAAATAAAAGTGATAATTAACTGTGAAATTGTTTTCCATAATTTCACTCTAGGAAGTGACGCCGTCACAATAGACGTAGTCAACGTTGTTGTTAAGTAAACGTCTCAGCGGATTAACATGGAAAACTTAGTTCTTGAAAAAAAATCTTAAATCATTAAATATACGAAAACTGGTCTATATAATTAAAACAATAACTAATCCGAGATTCTGATTATAGAAAATATTTAACTCATGACCGAAAAACACTGTAATTCATTCATGCGCTACGCGCATTCGTGAATTACTGCGTTATTCGATCATTCGTAGAATATAATCAGAATTTCGGATTAGTTATAGTATAATTCATTTGCAGTAAATGGGAGTAATAACAAAATTACCGATTAGAGTTGTCAAGAGCCGAAGTTCATGAGACAAACAGTCAAATAAGATATAAACAACCGGAAAAATTGTCGATCGCAATGATCCTGACTTGGTACAGGCATTTGAAAAAATGATGAGTTACACCGGTTTAATGGCATGCCAAACCCTTCCATTGTGGTAGTGTTCGGTAGCAATTCAACAACATTTGCTATTGACAGGTCGTAGACAGTTAAAAGAAATGATTGAAACGACACATGGGATTGTCAGATGGGCTGCATTTATTAAATCAAAATGAAAATCAACGTTTTAATAAAACTAAATAAACACAAAAAATTAACATAAATACAACATGCAAATGAACTAAACAAAATAAACAAAAATACACACAAATCTAAACTAAACTGAAGACAAACTCAAAACTTATTACATATGCCGAAAAAAAGTAAATTAAAATGAAAATAAATGTTTTGTCACACCATCACACCATTTAAAACGAAGGTAGTCGGGTTCACCGTAAGGACGTTGTAAACTTTCAAATTTACATTATATTGTTTGGGTACATGTGTACATGTTAACGGACACTAACCATATTATATTATTAATCACCAAGTCCCAACATTTCCACATTGAACGTACGCAATAAAATTTATTCTAAATACCACAGGTTTTGCGGAAGACTCATTTCAACATACCACTTCCGTTGTACGAGTTATAAGCTACACTTCCGGTCTGAAAATATTTCTCCTTCCAAGTTAAATAAATCACAAATTTAGCTCTGAATGAAAAATGACATCTCGTTTCCATAAACACTATATAAATCGATAACCTGGACCGTTGCATACTGATATGATAAACTAATCTCACCTTTGGTATTCAGACATACTTCAACTAAAATACATTTTGCTGGTCTCAAAATCACAATAAACAGCCATACTGCTTATAGACCCCTGGAAGACAAATTGAACCACAAATTTACTGAAATACTAAACTAAAACGATTATTAAGGTAGTTCGATCCTAATAAAAATATCAGACAGAATTTTCTTTATAAAATATATTTTGTAGGTCTTAACCTATATATTCCGAAAATAAAATAAAAATGATATGGCACCGATCATCTTTTCCTGTTATCTGGCTTTTAGAATCAGGCCAAATTCAGTTTTGTTTTCAGCGATATTTACAAAGAATATATAGGGAACTGTAAGAACATGCTTGTTGTTTATCTTTCATATAAAATAAATATAAGATATATTTTATTTATTATTCATATTTTAGAGATATACACTTTGGCTATCTGCTACGCTGAAAAAATCTATATGTCACCGGTCGATTAAGAGAGATATTTTTGCAAAATAGAGAATATTTACGGGAAAAGGGAGCTAATTCTCGGGAAAGTGTATATAAATCTATTATGACGTCACAATGAATAGGCAAATATAGGAATGTTCCGGCTTGCAAATCAAGTCAATTGCGCATCCGACTCGTGTTACGCATTTGCGCCAATCGAATGCGCCGTGTATTAGTGTCGATCTACCTTAAGTATGTGAATACTTACTTGTACGTGAAAAATGTATTCTTTTGATATGTTGCACAAAAGTAAATTTCCGATATATTCGTCACATATTTGACAATAAGTCGGATTCGTAGACGATTAGTTCTTGTTTCAAAACGAAGGTTTACAGGTAGCACCCCATTGGAAGGTGTACAATGAAAGATGAAGGAATGAACTTTTGACAGAAAGGTAGAACTCAAGTAAATCAAAACATTGCACATGAAGATGGAATCTGTTGCAAAAAAAATGTTTGCATTTATTATCAGGCTATGATATTAGCCTATGTTTTAAAAGTGCCTAGATTATAATATATCTCTTCTTTATAACTTTAAATTGTGAAATATAACCACAAATAATGAAAGTTTTTTTGAACGGAAAACTTGAGGATTTCAAGCTCCGTTCAAAGGGGGCGAGGCATAAGAGCGGAGGGTAGCGAGTTCAATGTTTACAAAATGTACGCAAGAAGATTTGTACAATTGAGAATTTTATCTTCCATATTGAAGTGAAATCTTAGACATAAGATTCCAAAAGTAAACAAATCCAATTCTAAAATAATAGTAATTTATCATGTACTCTCTGAATGTATTAATTAAACTAAAACATTTTTTAGAAAATTAATTATATCAAACGAAGCTGGATATCAATATGGGAGAAAATCGTTTTTAGCTATTTTAATATTTTAAATATACCCGATTTAAAAATCAATCAGATACTTTGTATTAATATGGAATCTTTGTAAATAAATGAATAATCTTCTTTAAATTGATGTATTGTCAAAAATTATGTTCAAATTTCGGTTAATTAATATCTTTAAAGTTTCATATTACGTGTCAATGTAAATTTGTAGGTCATTCTATTTTACATCCCTTTGGACTCACTCAGAGATGGCGGGAGCAGTGTAATCTGCCTGTAATGTCTGTGCATTCGAAGAACAGCCAGATCCCTCGGTGGGAGGCAATCTCGATATTCATGTCTCTAATTCTAACCCCGTTGGGTTCCTACCATAGACCGTTGTATATATATACATATTTTACATCCCTTGGGTCTCCCACAGAGATGGCGTGGCAGTGTAATTTGTCTGTAATATCTGTGCATTCGAAGAGCAGCCAAATCCCTCGGTGGGAAGGCAATCTCTATATCCATTTATCTAATTCTAACCCCGTTGGGTTCCTACGATAGACCGTTATATATATATATATATCTTTCCACTGAGGAATTTGACCACTACAATTTGAGTGACACATAACACTACATTTGAATTTTACTGTTGCAGATAAGGCCCCATAAAGACCTGTATAAGCATATTTACATGCTTATCCTGAGGATTAAATAAGATTTCCAAGTTTGTCGCTGTTTTCAGACGTTATATATAAATATATATATAAACGCCTGAAAAGATAGCCAACGCACAAACCTATAGGATGTCCGATCGAAAACAAAATTAACGATACTGTGCAAAAAAATAATAATATATACGTCTAAAATGATACACAACAACATCAAATTAAAATTATATAGAGAGATTTCGGCAATAAAAAACCTAAATTGATCAAATGACGAAATTTTCACTAGACCTACTAGCTTTCTCAACGTCTCTCGATAAGTGATCGTAAAAAATTATTTACATACATCGAACGTCAAAGATATTTTACCTGGACACAATATTACAATTTTTACACAAAGATATTTTTGTACCAGACTTGTGACAAAACATAACTGAAGATAAATTAAGAAAATGGGTAGTGGCGGGAAATTAGCCCCGCTAACAACACTATATGTACAAACACCACTTCTTTCATAAATATATTAACAAATACTGTGAAGATGAATACTTTAATAAACTAAATGAAAAACAAATTACTACGATTTCTTGTTAATGCCATCCGGATGTAATGCACATAACTCTCTGATCCAGAAGCTTTCTCTCGATTGTCTCTGTTTATCGCTCTAATCCCGCACATGATCAATGATGGTCACTTTTGATCTTGCAAACTCTTCCAAAGAATGCCCAGGTAATTTGAAATGTTGACTGACAGGCAGAAATGATTTTTGATGAGGTCACTGCGGTGTCAATTCATTCTTTTGTTGAACGGTTGGACACCTTCACTGTAGACCACAGACCTGGCAGTCAATGAGGTATACGACATTAGGTGTCTTACAATTTACATTGCAGAACACCTTGTAGACCTTACCTAATTTGTTGCTACTAAATGTTTGTGTTTGTTGCATTGCACCTTCTGTCATCACAAGGTTTGCATTGGCCACGTGGTGACGAGTTTTGCGGAAGGTTCGCTCGGACGAAAGTATCTTTAATGCTTTTTGGTCGCCTAAAAGCAATAATAGGAGGCTCAGGGAACATTTTCGATAGTTTTTTTGCATTTTTCGATTTCTTTCCAGGGATGACGGACCAAGCTCGAAACGTTTGCCAGCGAAGGATGATACGTGATGACCAAGGGAATTCTTTTATTTACCTTCTTATCTTTTTATTGAAGGAGCTCGTCTCTGGTGACCTGGCATGCTCTATTGAACCCTTTTTTATGACTTTGTCAGAGTACCCCTTGATTTTAGATGGTGCCTTAAGTCCCCAAGTCTGTGTTTAGTGGTGTTATCAGATGAACAAATGCGTTTTACTCTGATGGCTTGGCTATATGGTATGCTATTTAAACAGTGTTTAGGGTGGCAACTGGATGGAGACAGATATTGATGTTTGTCTGTCGGTTTTGAATATATGTCCGTGGAAATTAATCCCCCTTTGATTGTGGTGGTAGTGTCAAGAAAGGATATTTTAGATTTTGACACTTCATGGGTAAATTTGATAGAGGGGTGAATAGAATTGGCATGAATAAAAAACTCGTCTAGTTCTTTCTCGATATGTGTCCATTTCATATCAACATCGTCAATAAATCGGAACCAAGATAGTGGTTTTTTTGGTGTGGTTAAAAGCAGCTTTTTTCAATACTACCCATAAAAATGTTGGCATAAGATGGGGTCATCTTGGTTCCCATAGCTGTACCATTGACTTGAAGGTAGTGCTCTCCATTGAAGGTGAAATTATTATGCTTAAGAACCAATATGAGCATTCTCACTGGACATTCAGTAGGCGGTTCTTTTACTGTAAGTTTATCCCAAACTTCTTTGCATGCTGCAATGCCATCCACATGTGGAATGTTGGTGTAAAGTGAAGTTACATCCATGGAGACTAATACGGTATTATCTGGAAGATTTAGTTGTTCCATTTTTTAAGGTAGTCAGTAGTATCTTGAATATGTGAGGGGAGATCTTCCACAAATGGTCTGAGATGGAAATCAACGAACTCTGATATCTTTTCTGTCGGGTGACTATTAGCTGAAACAATAGGTCTGCCGGGGTTGTTTTCTTTGTGGATTTAGGTAGAAGGTAGAAGCGACCAGGTTTTGAATCTTCAGGAATAAGGTAATTGAGGGTAGTAGTGTCAATGTGCCCGTGTTCATGCATAGCCTCTAGGCTTTCGGTTATCTTTTTAGCAAAATCAAAAGTGGGGTCAGAATCTAGTTTTTCATAAAATCTATTATCGGAAAGTTGTCTTTCGGCTTCCTGTAAATAATCTGTCTTGTTCAAGGTGACTTCTGCACTACCCTTTTTTGCTGGTTTTATAACTATATCGTTTCTTTCTTTGAGATTTTTCAGAGCTGATCGTTCCTGTTTTGACAAATTGTCAGTTTTATGTACAAACATGTCTACAGTTTCTCTAATATCTGATTTAATAAGATCTATTACAGATTCGAGTCTGGTGTTTTTGCTCGGTTTAGGAATCCAACTACTCTTTTTAGTGAATTTAGGGATCTCGACAGCTTCATCACTATCAGAATCATCATCAGATGATTCTTCGTTCTCTTCTTTTCTAGCATCAAAATATTCCTGGATTCGTAGTCTTCTGGCAAATTGATCAAGGTCTTCTTCAAGTTCATGTACATTTGTTTTTAAAGGATTGGGGCAAAAATTCAAACCTTTTGACAGCAGTGATGTTTCGACTGTACTCAAATTTGTTCTAGATAGATTGACAACAATGTTGGATTTAATTGACTGATGTTTTCGCCGAAATCGGCTTGACCGTGTTTTATTTCTGTTTGTCTGAAAATTTGTCTTGGTCGGTTTAATTCCATCTCTATTTAATTTTGTCCTCTGCTTTTTAAGTAATTTAAGTCTACGGAATAGAATGTAATTTATGTGGCCTTATTTATGTCGGAAAAACTAAAGGGAGACTGAACGAACGAATGAACGGACATAGATCGGGTATCAACACGATGAAATTTCCAACCATTTACCAACATTTCAATCAACCCGATCATTCTATTCTCTCCATGAAAGTACGTATTCTAGAAAAAATTTACCATCCTACGAACAATCCTAACCTAAGTACACCTCTTCGTAGACAAAAAGAAGAATACTGGATACGCAAATTAGGAAAGGCAATACCGTATGGTTGTAACGACAAAATTGACAGTATAGGTAATCTATCCAGCCCGAAATGCAATGATATAAATGTGAAGCGCATTTTTGATAACAATCCTAGACGAAAACGAAGTCATGGCCATCGCCATTATATATCACTAACACTTCATGATGTAACTATACAAGGCCTACTTCCTCTCGTTAGTAAACCTTTAGGATTGCATCACATTCGTACAAAACTTTATTCTTTACCACTTACTAAATTGAATTATCTGTATAAAACTACTTTAGAAAATACCTGCACTGATCAATCCTCATCTTTATACATTTTAGATGCTGTTATACTTGATATTGGTCAACATAGGTTATTCAACCCTGTTAAAAAACGCGCCAATGTAGAAGAACGCCGTTCATTTCTACCCATCAAATTTGCTAATAAGGGTTTGGATGCTATTAACTTGGCCAATATCTTGCATCACAAAAATGTAAAAAACAAATACCCCCATATTTCAAACACACATCAGTCCCGATCATTTCATACACCTATACTTCACCAATCGCGTCTAAAATTTTCAACCATAAACGTGTATTGCAAAACCTTACCACCGACGACCTCAAGTCTAAACCACCCGATTGTTCATGTTCTGATTCACCATACAGATATAGTCCCTGTGGTCACGTCATTACGGGAGATTTGAGTATAATTGAAAACAAGTCTCTCCGTGATGTCCATGCAAAAGGGCCTAAATTCCGTGAACCACGTTCCATCAACTGGGAACAAAATTTCAAACTTCTTATGGATGCTGTAGAGGACTACGGCAGAAAATGGATTAAGCGTGAACAAGATGAAGACCTTGATTCCCTTTCGGAGTGGATTAAGGCTGTGAGGTCGATGATTCTTAAACGAATCAATCAGCTACGAGGGTCAATGAGAACTAAAGCATCATCAATTTTCAAAAATGCTGATGTGGCCAGTTACTTGCCCTCCATTCATGACAAATATGTCGTCGTTCCTGCCGATAAGGCCCCAAATAATATCATTGCTATTTGCAAAAATCATTATATAAATTGTTTAAAGAAAGAACTAGGCATTGATAATTCCAACGACAATCCAACTTACGCAGCTACTACTCTGTCAAAGGAGGAGATATTACAGACCCATGAATCCGTTTTGCTTTCCTTCGGGATTTCCACCAAGGATGAAGACACAAATCTCCCCTCTTTGTACTGGGTACCTAAGTTACATAAATGCCCATACAAAGAACGATACATCGCTAGATCTGCCAAATGCTCTACAAATCCTATATCTAAGTTGCCAACCTCCATCTTGACAGCTGTTAAAGAGGGCCTTCAAAAAATACTGTGATACTTGCTTTTCAAGAAGCGGTGTAAATGAAATGTGGATTTTGAAAAACTCCAAAGATCTACTTGACATCTTAAACTCTAGATCATTATCACACTGTAACAGCATTAAAACTTTCGACTTCTATACACTTTACACTACTATTCCTCATGAACAACTAAAATCTCGACTGAAAGGTTTAATTCATAGATGTTTCTCGCGTAAGAACGGTGAACGAAGATATAGGTACATTGTTGTAGGTAGAGAACAAGCCTAATTTGTGAAAAATGACTCCGAATTGGAGAAAAAATATACAGAGGAAGAAGTGATTAAATGTTAGAGTTTCTGATCGACAATATATTTGTTATAAACTGTGCGCCTCTCCTAGCCGATCTGTTTCTTCTCTCTTATGAAGCTGAATTCATCAAAGGGCTTCTTCAAAATAAAGATAAAAAACTGGCACAATCCTTCAATTTTAGCTTCCGTTATATAGATGATATTTTGTCGTTAAACAACCCTCGCTTTGGTGATTTTCTTCATTTGATCTATCCGAAAGAGCTCGAAATTAAGGATACCACAGACACTTCTACATTAGCCTCGTTCCTTGACCTTCACCTTGAAATTGACAACAGAGGGAGACTTCAAACTAAGCTGTATGACAAACGCGATGACTTCACCTTTCCAATAGTAAACTTCCCTTTTCTTTGTAGCAACATCCCAACAGCGCCGGCATATGGAATTTACATCTCCCAGCTCATTCGCTATTCAAGAGCCTGTGTTAGATACAGTGACTTCTTTGATAGAACCCGGTTGCTCACAAATAGGCTACTTCAACAAGGGTATGTTACCCAAAACTTGAAGTCATCCCTGCAGAAGTTTTACGGTCGACATCACCATCTTGTGGACCGCTATGGGATATCTGTTTCCCACATGACAACATATCTTTCCCTTTAAAGCTTAATTGTTGTTTCCTCTACCGGATTTGACTTTACTACCGGATTTGACATGTTCAACACGGCGGGTGTCCTATAAGAAGCAGGAGATGCTAACTCTACCGATGCACCTGATCTCACCCATCTTTTTTATTGGGTCCGTGTTGTTCATCTTTGTGTGTGTGTGTGTCTTCATTTTTCTTTTCTGTGCCGTACCCATGTTGTTTACGAAATGATATTGTGTCTGTTTTTTTCCCTTTTTTTTGTTTCTGGTGTTGCCATTGTCCTTGGATTGTTCGCTTTTTGATTGACCGTTCTGTTCTCACTTACTTTATTAGTTTCTAATTCTGTAATTTCACCTAAGCGTTGCTTAATGTTAGAGACAGCTTCAGGTTGGAGATTATTTTCACAATCGTTTAATAATTCTTTGACTTCACGGCTAACAGTTTTCTTTTGATTGGTAATGCATTAAGTAAAAGATTGAAAAGTCGGAAAGAGCAGTCACTTAAAATTTTATCCAAACGCCGAATGAAAACATAACTGAATGATAAATTAAGAAAATGGGTAGTGGCGGGAAATTAGCCCCGCTAACAACGCTATATGTACAAACACCACTTCTTTAATAAATATATAAACAAATACTGTGAAGATGAATACTTTAATAAACGGAATGAAAAACAAATTACTACGATTTATTGTTAATGCCATCCGGATGTAATGCACATAACTCTCTGATCCAGAAGTTTTCTCTCGATTGTCTCTGTTTATCGCTCAAACCCCGCACATGATCAATGCTGGTCACTTTTGATCCACTACCGGTTTCACCTCTACTGAGATCTTCACGGTGTTAAATAACGTCGCTAATGGATACGTAACGTTACAAATGTTAGTATATAAGTTGACTACATCAAGTGACAATTCGGATCAACTGTATTAGGTAGATTGTTCAGCATATCTAAATCATCTCTTATCAAACTTCGAAAATAGATTAAATACGGTTTAAGGTAGTAGACCTAGGTTAAGGGACATAAATCTTAAAAATCACAGGTGAGTTTGTTGAAATCATTTTCATAAACAGACTCTAAGCCTCTGAGTAACATAGATGATTTTTTATTCTTTTTCACGTCAATACTTAAAAAGCATTGATGAAACTAACTATTTCAAACGTCTTACTGATTTAAAGAGTTATCTCCCTTAACCTAGGTCTACTACCTTAAGTAAAATATCTAGCATATTACTTAAATTTTACTTGAAAATTGTGCCGGAAATATTTTACCAAATTTTCTGACATTCCCGTTTTATCAGTGTTCCGATTCAATTACTTATGAACAACGCTTAAACAAGGAGCAAAAATTTATTAGAACATACCGTCCACGACTTATTCCGATAATTAGACGAACCGGAAGTTATTTTTCCGAAAATAAATATAACCGGACTTCATTTCGATTTTAAGCATAACCGGACGTTTATCGTATCTAGGACCCATTTAACGTTACGTATCCATTAGCGACGTTATTTAACCACGATGAAGATCTCAGTAGAGGTGAAACCGGTAGTGGAGAATATTTATGAACTAATCTATTTTGTACATTTGTGAACATTCGGAACTATGTGTTAATATAATTTATTGGTCATTTCCGACTTACTTTATTTTTCATATATATATATATATATATCAATAGCAAATGTTGTTGAATTGCTACCTAACACTACCTCAATGGAAGGGTTTGGCATGCCATTAAACCGGTGTAACTCATCATTTTTTTAACCCTTTCAGTGCCATGGGAATTTTCCGCAAATAACGCTTCAGTGCCAAGATTGTTTTTTACAGAGGTACACATAAAAATCGCGTCAGTGACGTTGACAATCGCTAAAACGTCACGAGTTCTTGCGGGTTCTGTAGATTGAACTACGGTAATTGAAAGGGATAAAATAAATCACTAAAAATGGTATTTCTTCGTAATTTTTGTAGTAGGTGAATTGAAATATTTGATAAATTCTGCTTTTTTAATGTTTACATTTGATTTCTCCATTATTCGTATATATTACTTTGAATTTATAGTTCCATGCGAGAGCACTAGTACTTTCTAGTACACAAGTGGCACTTTGAATGATGAAGATTTGGTGAATAACGACCATAGGGTCCAGGCTGGAACATTGGACTCTGAGCTCCAACGCAAAAGCTCCGGGCTCCAAGACGACTATGGTTCCGGGCTCTAAGAGTGGCGTTCCGGGCTTTAAGACTAGAGTTCCGGGATCCAAGAATATGGCTATTGGCGCCAATCACAGGGCTCCGGGCTCCACTCATTCCGTGCTCTCAGAGAGCTCTGGAGTCCTTGTAATTACCCAAGGGGATAAACGTTGAAAGTGAAAATGCCGGATAATGTTAAAAGTTGATCCGTTGCTGGTGCAATTTGAGTCTGATGATAGGACTATATTTGCAATACACCTATAAATTTTTAATCGAAAAAATGTTTTCCCGACCGATTGAAAAAAAAAACGTTTGGTATTATTTTTTGTAATAAAGTTAAAATGTATACTCAAATGGGTAAGGTTTTAAGAATTTACACATGCAAAAAAAAAACAAAAACAAAAAATCTCCAGTTTGCGAATCATATATTTATTTTCTGAAAATCAATCATACTCCCGGAATTTCTCTGAAATGAAATAGAAATCTTAGTGAAATTAGTAAGTGTAATAATAAATAAGGATGGGTATCATCAATAGATATTTTATCATGATATATCGATACAACGCAAGCATATCGTGATACGTATCGATACATATTCTCTTCTGATTTCTGAATTTGATAACATTTTTAAATCTCCCCTTTTTAATTATTTTATGTGATAAAATAGTAAATTGTGGAATGGTTTTGTGTTTTTCCTTTGTAAAATGTACTAGTTGGACTTAGGAAAGGGGAGGAGCTAAAATGAATGTCACAAATGTACAATAACTGACTGTATCTCCAGTTATTGTACGCCTCTGTATCTCCAGTTATTGTACACTTCCGGAGGTCAGAGTATATTTTGAAATAATTTCCGAAAACGAAACATTTTATAATAAAAAAGATAAACATCACATTTTATGAAAACATGTAAAATAAAACATTGGGTCAGCTGAAAAAAAAATAAAAACTAGAAAAACAAACGCGGTCCGGATTTCATTCATTTTCATCTAATTTGGGTTGAAAAATGACCAGCTTGCTCAACTTTACAACCAAATCTCTTATTGTTCAAGAAAGTCCTTTTCGCATATGCCCTTGCTTTTGAATTACCGCAATTACCAACATATAATGAAATACACGGATCTCGGTAGATATTTAGCTCCATTCTGCCTTCGAATCCATACTGAATTTATCCATCTAGTGCATATGCATGTCAGTGTGGCTCTACTCTCTCTGTTTATTGAAAACGTTGACGGTTCAGTTAGTGTTCATATCTTTTTCTTTCTGGTATTTTTTTTAGATCTTCCTCCAAAACGGCACGGAACTGAACTCCTCTGTCATCCATGTTCAGGGCATAATAAATGTTCGTTTCCCTTGTCTTTTCCATTGTTTCAAATGTACCGAGAATACCCATATACTGGTTTACTGTTAAAAAAGATAATGTTCTATTTCTGTATTTGCGGCAACGTTTGTGCTAAATCAACAATAGAAGAATTATTTATTGATTTCATTATCTGGAGTATTTCAATCTCACGACGGCATTTTAAAATCTACCCTTCTTCTGTGTTGGAAAGCTCTAAAAATTCAAGGTCTGTCCTCGTGTGATTCATTGTATGAAAGTTACTGCAGGCCGGGTTAGTATAAAGTTACACCCAACGTGCTGAGAATTTCCCAAAATATCTTTAACTAACGACTTGCTGCTTTCTTATTGGACCATTCCACAAATCATTTACAGAACACGTGATTATCTGTATAAGATTTACAATGAAGGGGCGTGGAAATCATCTCGCCCTGACGGACTCGATAATTTCCACGCCCCTTCATTGTAAATCTGATACAGATACACACTTGTTCTGTAAATATAACATATTGTTTAGTGAGACAAGAATGTTCATTTTCATTTAGCGAAATACATTTGTTTGTCCTTTATCTGACTTTTCCGTACCAAAATCAGGCATTTAGGTGGTACTGATTCTAAAATTTTAGCAGAAGTCATAAAACGATATGTATCGATACGCTGGATTCCGTACCTGTGTAACTAGTTTGTTGAAAAATACCGCAATATATCGATATATCGGTGTATCGTTACACCACTAATTATATACATGAAGCTAAGGTTAAGATGATTGCGCCCTACGGTTTCATGCAAATAAAAGAGAGAAAAGTCAGTTAATTTACTTGGGTAGCCGCGCAGAGAACTCCGAGGACGGTCAGTTATTGATAATTAGAAAAGCCGGTTAGGAGAAAAATGCTGATTTTAGAGTCCTTTGATTAAGAATTCTGATATGATGGCTTTGAAAAAACCAGGGTGAAAACTTCCGATATTTTATGAGTATACGTCACTCCAAAATTTATCGCCTTTTAGTTTTTTCGGGGAAACAGATGATTCAAACTCTGATATTTATCAAACATGCATACCATCTTGAAATAATAATAATTTTGTCAGATAGTCTTTGAGTGAACAATATTACCGAAAAAATAAAAAGATTTTCTTACAATAGTTTGAAAAATAAACATTTTATTCTTTACCGACTGTCAAGAGCATGACTTACTTATTTCGAGATCACGACTTAGTATTTCATGATCACGACGACTAAGTATGTCGAGAACACGATTAAGCAAGCCTAGAGGAAGACTTAGTATGTAGAGATCACACCCTGACATGTCGAGATCACAACTTATTAAGTGGTGATCTCGGCATACTAAGTCGAGCGCTTATTAAGTCGTGATCTCAATTATATATAGTCGTGATCTCGAAATACCAAGCCGTGATCACTACTTCTTTTATTTAAAAAAAAACATGAAATTGTGTGTGTCCTAAATGTACCAGTTATGTTTGAGATTAAGATTTATAAAAAAAGTTTTATCGGAAGCATGATTTATATAGTATATATTCCATTTTCAATTTTTTGCAAAAAAAATATATATATTTAGTTTATAGTATAAATTTATTAATACGTTCCCCTAGCTCCATCCTACGGGGTGTATATATCAAAACTTGTACGATATTCGCTCGCATTTGTTCCACCCTTGATGATTTTAATGAGCGTAACCTTACTCTCACATCCAAACTTTTACAACAAGGTTACAGATTTCATAAATTATTAAATACTTTTAAGAAGTTTTACATGAACATTTGATATCTAGATATGACGTGACTCGGAAACAGCTAATAACAAAGGGCATTTCTCATCCTC
>MJUU01028501.1:52539-66165 GCA_002080025.1 Modiolus philippinarum
TTTTTTTTTTTTTTTTTTTTTTTTTTTTTTGTCTCATGAACTTCGGCTCTTGACAACTCTGTTCGGTAATTTTGTTATTACTCCCATTTACTGCAAATGAATCAATAATAACCAGGAATAGTATGAGGCAAACGAACGTCAACGTTTATTGCCTAGGAAATAGGGTTAATGCCTGATTTTGCTTATATAAACTTTTGATTGTATGAACTTTGTAGTTCGGGGTTAAATACTATTCGTACTTCAAAGATGGATTATTTGCAGGTATAAACTTGGATAATTTGACCCTTTTTGATTTGGGGAAAAGTGTTATATTTTAATTGAACTTTGTAATCGGGGAATTTCAGAGTAATAGACCTTTTCACGATGACTGCGGTCCTGCGATTTTGAGTGTAAAATAAAAACAGTTCCCGCAAAAATGACGTCGTAGGACAATTAATCAAGACGTCAGGTATACTATGACGTTGCATTTTACCCACTCAAAGGCATATGAGCGCATGTCCAAAATTCAGGACCGCAGTTATCGTGAAAGGGTCTATTGATTATTTTTGTTCCTTTTATTTTCGGGATATGGATCATTTCATCATTGTGCTTTTAATTGAGGGGAACAGATTATCTGTATTTCAGGGTATTTCAGAGTATTTCAGGGTATGGATTTTAGTTATTTTATTTTTTTAGCTCAAGGGTATACGTAACGAAAATGACTGTATTTCGACATAACTATAAAGTGTATAGAGGGATTGGATGGAGGATATTTGTCGATACACTTACTGCATTACATTGATTATTGACACATCTTATGCAATGCTCATTCATAGTGATTATATAGTTGTGTTGTGTTTTTGCTTTTTTCACTTTTTTTTGCCTCATTTTGCATGCCATTTATATATTGAGTTTTTCTGAGTGTTTTTTTTTTAAATTATGTATGCCATTCATCATAAAAATGCTTAATTTGCTTTGATATACTTCCATAATTAATTAGCCAATGCGTCTTTATTTGTGTAAATCATTTAATATAATTAGAGTTATGTTATAAACACATTGTGTTGCTTTAAACCCTAAAGTCATTTCCAATCGCTTATAGACAAAGAAATTGACAGCTTATTCAAAATTCAATCAAATGAAATTGATCATTGATCTAAACAAAAGGAAATTGACTTCTTTTTGTGATATTATTATCTTTAGATCGGGGGCATATTGTTTTTGCCCTGTCTGTCTGTCCGTCTGTCTGTATGTCTGTCTGTCTGTCCGCAACGTTAACCTGGCTTATAACTTTTAAACCAGATGTGATAGGATCTTCATATTTGGTATGTGTATTGATCATGTGAACTGAACACCATTATGCAAATTTCACTAAGGTCAGGTCAAAGGTCAAAGTCACAGAGGTCAAAAGGTCAAAATCTAGATTTTGCTATAGCTCGTTAATTACTTAATTAATTAATTCGTTAATTAATTCCTAGAGACTTGATATTCTATATGTGAATTGATCTAACAAAGCTTAATATAAATCCACTAAAAAAAATTGGGTCAGGTTAAAGGTCAAGGTCACCGGGTGCAAATTTGAAAACTTTAACAAAAACTTTAACATTGCCTATATCTTTTCAACCAGATGTGATAGGACCTTCATATTTGGCTTGTATATTGGTCATATGAAACTGAACAGCATTATGCAAATTTCACTGAGGTCAGGTCAAAGGTCAAGGTCACAGAGGTCAAAAGGTCAAAATCTAGATTTTTCTAAAGTTCGTTAATTACAATTGCTAGAGGCTTGATATTCCATATATGAATAGATCTAATGAAGCTAAGTACAAATCCACCAAAAAAAATTCAGCCAGGTCAAAGGTCAAGGTCACTGAGTGCAAATTTGAAAACTTTAATATTTGAGATATCTTTTCAACCAGGTGTGATAGGGCCTTCATATTTTGCCTGTGTAATGATCATATAATGCCAAACACCATTATGCAAATTTCTTTAAGGTCAGGTGAAAGTCACAGAGGTCAAAAGGTCAAAATCTAGATGTTGCTTTTAGCTTGTTAATAACAATTGCAATAGGCTTGATATTCTGTATGTGAATTGATCTAATGGAGCTTAGTACAAATGTCTACTTAACCTTAATTTCTAGTGATGGCAATTTTAGCATTAATTTTGTATTGAAGACAATGCTGCTACCGGGGGCTTACTGTTTTACAAACACATCTTGTTTAGTCTGGAATTAACATTTATCAGCTGATTTGATACCTAAATAGTAAGTTTAATCCCATTTCAGTGAAATAAATTGAAATGACTTTTTGTATTTTCTTCTTTAATTGTATTTCCCTTTTCATGCTTTTTTACTTCTTTCCTTTTTATGCCCCCAGATCTTTAGATCGGGGGCATATTGTTTTTGTCCTGTCTGTCTGTCTGTCCGTCTGTCTGTCTCTCTGTCTGTATGTCTGTCTGTCTGCAACTTTAACCTGGCTTATAACTTTTGAACGAGATGTGATAGGACCTTCATATTTGGTATGTGTATTGATCATGTGAAGCTGAACACCATTATGCAAATTTCACTAACGTCAGGTCAAAGGTCAAGGTCCCCGAGGTCAAAAGGTTAAAATCTAGATTTTGCTATAGTTCATTAATTACAATTGCTAGAGGCTTGATATTCTATATGTGAATAGATCTAATAATGCTTAATACAAATCCATCAAAAAAATTCGGGTCAGGTCGAAGGTCAGGGTCACCGAGTGCAAAATTGAAAACTTTAACAAAAACTTTAACATTGACTATATCTTTTCAACCAGATGTGATATGACCTTCATATTTGGCCTGTATATTGGTCATATGAAACTGAACAGCAGTATGTAAATTTTACTAAGTCAGGTCAAAGGTCAAGGTCACAGAGGTCGAAAGGTCAAAATATAGATTTTGCTATAGCTCCTTTATTACAATTGCTAGAGGCTTCATATTCTATATGTGAATAGATTTAATAATGCTTAATACAAATCCACCAAAAAATTGTGGTCAGGTCAAAGGTCAAAGCCACCGAGTGCAAAATTGAAAACTTTAACAAAAACTTTAACATTGCCTATATCTTTTCAACCAGATGTGATAGAACCTTCATATTTGGCCTGTATATTGGTCATATGAAACTGAACAGCATTATGCAAATTTCACTAAAGTCAAGTCAAAGGTCAAGGTCACAGAGGTCAAAAGGTCAAAATATAGATTTTGCTATAGCTCCTTTATTACAATTACTAGAGATTTGATAATCTATATATGAATAGATCTAATAAAGTTTGATACAAATCCTCCAAAAAAATAATGGGGCAGGTCAAAGGTCAAGGTCACTGAGTAAAAATTTGAAAACTTTAACATTGCCAATATTTTTCAAACCAGATGTGATAGGACCTTGATATATTGTATATTAATTAATAAAGCTGAACATCATTATGCAAATTTCATTAAGGTCAGGTCAAAGGTCAAGGTCACAGAGGTTAAAAGGTCAAAATCTAGATTTTGCTTTAGCTCGTTAATTACAATTGCAAGAGGCTTGATATTATATATGTGAATAGATCCTATGGAGCTTAGTATAAATGCCTACGTAACCTTAATTTCTAGTGATTGGAATTTTAGTAGTTATTTTGTATGGTAGACATGGTTGCTGCCGGGGGCATAGTGTTTCACAAACACATCTTGTTACCAGAAATTTCATAATGTCTAATGGGTTATTGACAGTTAGAGGGCAGCCATCGGACTATTTCATGCACGTGTACCATGCAGTCATAAAACTTTTATTCTCAATTATTAGCAGATAGTTATCGTGATATTTTTTTGACCAATTTAAGATTCACATTTCTCGTCGTCCCATTGTGTATACTTCAAGATTTAAATCTCAAAATAAATATATTGTTTATCTTGATTACTTTAAATTTCTTGTTTTTGATTGGAAATGTCGAAAGCAATCCCGGACCTGAGAAGGATGCTTTATCATTCTATTTCAGTATGTAATATAAATATTCGTAGATTGGAGAATAAGTTAATTTTTTTAAATAATTTCACTGACAAATTTGATATTTTGACTTTAACAGAAACACATCTAAGCCCAACTATTACAGATGGTGATATTGAATTAGATTCATTTTCAAAAATTATGCTTAGAAAAGACAGGGGTAATGTTGGGAATGAAGGCAATTATGGCGGAGGACTGGCTATTAATGTAAAAGACTATATCTCTGTTGTCCGTATCGATCAACTTGAAAATCCAGTTGACGAATCTATATCACTAGCATATATGTTTTGATCTTGTTTGGCCATTTTGATCTTATCACGATCTTGACAGGCTAAACACAATTTTGTTAAGACCGTGTTAGATTTTAAGTTGGTTTTCAAGATGATTGATTTCAAGGACGATCAAGACGTGTTAAGATCATTCAATATGAAATAAGATTGACTTGTTTATTGCGTTTAGGAACAATCAAGACGAATTAAGTTTGTTAAGATCAAACAAGATCCTGATTTGACCTTGTTTAATCTGAACAAACTTAACATATCTTAATCGTCTTTGAACGCAGTTATCTTGTTTGATCTTGATAAACTGAACAATTTATTATCTTGAAATACGACTGAATATCTTACACAGTCTTAACAAAATTGTGTTAAGTTTGTTAAGATCGCGATAAGATCAAAATGGCCAAACAAGATAAAAACATATCTGCTAGTGTATGGTTGTTGATTCCAGGTAAGGGGGCAAACATTTTTGTTATGCTGTACGAATAGACCCGAATGGACAGACGCACAATATTGGACACGTTAAAATCATTCTATTGAATTAGGCTTTTCTATCAACCAAAATATTGTTTTGACGGGCGACTTGAACTCTGACTTGTTAAAAGTAATTAATAATAAATTGATTGACATTATGACTTTGTTTAACTTACGAAATGTGATTGAAAGACCCACAAGAGTAACCGAACATAGCAGTTCGTTACTAGATCCTATCATTATAAGTGATAATATCCATTATAGTTTTGTCGATGTTTTAGAAGTTCCATCTGATATAAGCGATCATGATGTAACTGTCATTCTTTTAAACTGTCCAAAATCCGAATCCAATTTTTTTCAAAGAGAAATTTTGATAAACGATCGTGCAGATAAAGAGAAATTAGTTAAAAATTTAGATTTGATAGATGGGAATGGACTCCTTTGTGACCTTGAGGATGTCGACGAAATGAGTAACATATTTACTCCATATCCTTTCATTCAGCATTCAAACCCCAAAACATATTCGAAAATTATGAAGATGCTTATTAAATTAACTAAAGGATGTTGTAATGTGCCCCCTCTTCAACATATTGTTCAAGATAATGAATTTGGGAATATTGTTTACGGAGACAAGAAATGTAATTTGTTGAATAAATACTTTAGTTTTATTTCTTCATTAGGTGACGAGAATGTTTCGCTTCCGAATATTCAAAACAAAACTGATAATTCTCTAAGTGATGTAAAAATTTCTAAAAATGAAAGTGTAGATATCATTAAAATTTAAACCCAATAAGGCATTTGGTCCAGATCTTATAAGTCATAAAATGCTGAAAATTTGTCCTGAAAAGACTGCGATTCCACTTCAAATTATATTAAACAAATCACTTCAACAACTTATCCTCCAGCCGTGAGACTGCAAATGTGATAGCTATTTTTATGAACGGAGACAACTCTTTGCCGTCAAATTACAGACCTATATCACTTATAAGTTGTGTTGGTAAAATATTGCAACGTTTTGTCGACAAGTATGTTTTTAATCATCTCCATTCTAATAAGCTAATTTACGAAAATCAATCTGGTTTTTACCAAAATATTCAACTGTCCATCAACTACTAGAAATGTATAATTGTATTTTAAATTCTTTAGAAAAAAGGGGAAATTAATTGTTTTGTATTTTGTGACTTTTCAAAAGCGTTTGTTAAAGTTTGGCATGGAGGTTTATTACACAAAATGAAATCATATGGTTTAAATGGACATTACTGGCATGGTTTTCAAGTTATTTAAAAAACAAACAGCAAAGAGTGGTAATTAAGGATTCACCCTCTTCATTTTGCAGTGTTTCAGCTGGAGTCCCTCGGGGTTCAGTTTTAGGTCCACTGCTATATATTATCTTAATTAACGATATTGCAGAAAACCTTATCTCATTTTCTAAACTTTTTGAAGATAACAACTCGTTCAATTATTCAAGTGGTGATGGATTACAAAAAAAACTATGATTGTTCACGACTTGAAAGAGTTGGACGAGTGGTCAAAGAATTGGCTTTTGTCTTTTAATCCGGATAAAACAGAAAATATGTTATTTTCAAATATAGATATTCCGGACCTCGAATTTACATTGAATGAAACAAATATTCCGATTACAAATTGTCATAAACATCTTGGGATAACATTTAGCAGTGATGCCACATGGAATGTACACATTGAAAATATCATTTCAAGTATTTCTAAACACTGAAATGTTCTTCGAAAATTAAAATATAGGCTTTATCGTAAAAAAATAGAGAAATTGTACTGAGTATATATTCGACCAATTTTTGAATATGCTTGTGAAGTTTGGGATAATTATGGGATTGGGAATTGTAATGAATTAGATCATCTTCAATTAGAAGCTGTCAGAATAGTATCTGGTTTGCTAATATTTACTATTTCAGAGTTAGTTTACAAAGAATTTGGAGGCTTTGACTGAGAGACGAAAACGAAGAAGATTACAAATGTTTAACAATATTCAACATAATAATGCGCCATCGTATTTGTGTAATTTGGTACCACCTAAAATTCAGAGTACATCTATATATCCTTTGCCGTTTTTGCCATGTCTTTGGATTCGATTTTTGTGGTCTTCGCTTCGCTTGTTCCTTCGGTATTCTACTGCCGTTGTTTGCTAAATGGGGATGACATTATTTTACCCTTTTGTTACCCTTTTGCCTGTACCTCTAATTCATATATCTCGTTTACTATTCGTGAGTGGAATAAATTAGAACCATCTATTCGAAACGCGGAATCTATTTCAAAGTTTAAACATGAATTAATGAAACAGAACGCTATAAGTTTTTTTTCAAAATATCTCGAAACGGGCCCCTGCAAATTAAATATCATATTAACACAGCTTCGATTGTGTGCTGCCTTTCTTAAATACCACTTATATAAAGCCAACATAATTTCTAATCCATTATGTAGATGTGGAGCTGCTCGTGAAGACTCGTACCATTATTTCTTAGAGTGTCCAATTTATACTCAAATACGAAATACATTGATTCAAAGTCTTCAGTGGTTACCAAGTGATTTCGTTATAGATCTTCAACTTTTAACTTGTGGTAGTCAAGTCCTTTCAAACGTACAAAGTGAAAAAAAAATCAAGATCATGTATGAATATATAAAAAAAAAATTCGGAAAGGTTTATGATTGTTTAGATATTTATTTATATGTTGACCAACTGAACACTACACACATACAAATAACTTATACATTATCCTTTAAATATTTAATATTGCTGCATCAATCAAATACTATTGTGAATATTGTATCAGGAGAAGGCTTCATAACTTAGTTTAACTTGTGTTTTATCCTTTTTGCATTGTTTTTTAGCAAAACAAATACGTTTAAACTAAACCAGACGAAATGAAAATGGCACGTGTTTAACAAACATGGATGGTCTATGAATTGGAAAATTCAAACACTGCTAGGATCAGAAATATGAAAATATCAACTTTTCGAAGGGAAGTCATTAAAACATAAGATCAGATATAGATAGTTATCGTCGGGTTAGCATATCGTGTATCATTTCAAAAATCCTAGAAAAAGTCGTCTATAAGCAGCTGGAGATGTATCACATCCTGCACAATATATTGTATGAATTTCAGTCTGGTTTCAGGTGCTTTTCTTCCACCGATACTTGTATATTCAATTTATTTGATCAAATTAAATTACAAACATCTTAAGGTTTTTATAATGGAATGGTATTGATAGACTTACAAAAACATTTGATTGATTGATTGAATATTGTTTAACGTCTACTGAGCAAAATTTCAGCTATATCAAGACGAGAACAAGTTTGTTAAGAAATAATCACTTTGGGGTATGGAAAGGGTCATGGAACGGAAAATTCTGACTGCCACTGGAAAAGTAGGGTGAAATCGAAGGGGGCAGGGAATTTAGCCTTGTAGCCGATCACCTACGGACTACTCATAGAAAAGAGCTTGCTTCAAGGGTTCTTTAACATGCAGGAAGTGTGGCATTTCTTCCACCATGTGGACCTGAGTTAACATCCAATCCGAAAGATGGGTTGTGTATTTATTAATCCCGCAAAACCACGGAATGGGTCCTATTTCTATATCCCGGGGTTCCCTCGGGGTCAGCCCCATTTAGGAGGGGTCATACCCCGCAAGCTGGAGATACTAGGTCCTATTTATATACCCCGAGGTTCCCTCGGGGGTAAAAAACATTTGACACTGTAGACTATCAAATATTATACAAAAATTGAAATATATTGGTGTATCCGATGTCAAATGGATTTAATCCTACTGATCTGGAAGAAAACGTAAGTGGGGTGGAATCGTAAGATAAATTATAACTTGTGGAGTCTTTCGGAGACGCATTTAGCTTTTCCTGTTTTATGTCAATGAAATTTCTATCAGCTTGTAACCCGATTGCTATCTCTTGCTATATGCCGACGATAGTACTATTTTATTCTCTTATAAAGCTCCCTTAAAAGTTAGGCAAAGTATTTGAGTCTTTTTCAAATGATTAATTGACAATTGACAATATCAATTTTGCAGACACTATTACGAAAATTATAGGTGTGGGCACTTATTTATTTTTCTTCAATGGAACGCACTTCGAAATAATCAATCACAACAAAATCAAATCAGCTGTAAAACAACGTCTAAAAAAATAAGACCTATTGCAAATAACAGGGGGTCCAACCTAATTGGTTGGAGGAGTCCCAATTTGGTTGGAGCAAAATCGTTTCTGCATAAATTTTGGTTATTAAGAGCATTTTAGGTAATAAAAATTCTCTCTTTCGGCAATTATTATATATCTGAATCTTTTTCATTCAATACTTGTTCAAAATATAAAAGATTTTAAAAGTTATTGAAGAAAACCCGTTTCGAAAATATCGCAGAAGTTCAAAATGTACGTCGTTGATGTTTTTCTTGAATAGCTTTCGAAATCTTACATATTTTGAAGAAATATTGACTGAAAAGGATGAATTTATTTAGTCATTGCCGAAAGGTAACATTTTTAGCAATTTAAACGTTCTTATTAACTCACACTCATATGCAAACGATTTTGCTCAAACCAAATTAGGACTTCACCAACTAATTAGATTGGACCCCCTGAATAAGCGGCAACGCTTTATGGGCAATCCTTGGAAGGGTATCAAAGAATATGTGAATTTTATTCATATCACTTTGTTTTAATAATATATTTTTAACTAGCATATTCGTAATTGGCACATGTTTTTGTATATCTTCTCCTACATGAGTTTTACCTTTTACCTTTACCTTTATAACCAGCTGTTAACTACACATTTCGTACGCTTGGAAGGTACTAATATTGCTGCTAGGTAGGGCAAGGTAAAGAACTGGAAGTCAAACTCATCAGGTTTGTAATATAGCTTAGATTTCTAGGTGAGATCACTAGGCTACTTTTCTAGGGGTTACTCCTTGAAACATGTGTACAACATAACAATATTTACTGTGTTTAGTTCGCAAAAATTTTGTATTCTTCGCCAGACGTCAATGTGAATCAGTGTAGAACGAAAGATCAAGGTATAAAAAATAAACTATTACTCTATATGAATGCTGATATAAAGTTTCTAAAACAAACTCCTATATGTTGTTTCAATTCTTTAAGGTTTTTTTTTTTTTTTTTTTTTTTTTTTTTTTTCTTATATGTACTTTTATTTGGTGTTGAACACTTTTTTTTAAAATTTCCGCCTTATAATCATTTCCGTGGAAACAGTTTTTTTTTACATTCAAAGACTAGAAATTAATTTTTCATATGACTCTATCTTTTTTAAAGTTTGCCGCCTTTTTGTTTCCATGGCTTAGGATAGCATTTGAAAATTCAAAGATCTGTTTATATTTGGAATTGTATCCACCTTCCTGTCAACTTTGGTTCAGATAAATCCTTTAGTTCTGAGAATACGGTCAGACAAAATTCAATGAAATAGATGTTAGAAGACGAGGAACAGAAAAAAACTAAAAATGAGAATTTAGAATAAAAACAAGTCTCCAAACACTTCGTTTCGACATTTAATAGAACTATTTTCTATTGTAAACTATGCAAATGCTAATCAAAATGACGTTTGAAAACTTCAATTGAACCTGACTTGGATTTAAGGGCATACGATACAGTACAGATCCCATATTGATTTTTTCACTTAAATTCGATATAAAGTAAATTTCGATATAAGGATTCCAAATATGAAAAGAAAAACATACCTTCATGACTTACTTTTTCAGATATATTACGTTGAAAATCGTTAATTTTGGGGTAAAACCAAATAATTTATGATTTTCATGGAAATTTTTTAATGGTTGTAATTTTCTTAGTACTTAGGCTATTTCAGTTCTGTTTTTTTATCTGTAATGCCTGTATTATTGCCTTTAAATGGGATTATGATAAAACACATTAACGAAATCCGATATATTCTTTATTTGGTGTTTTTGTATATGTAAAGCTAGATTATAGCTATATTCATGGATGGGAATCGAGTTATAAAAAAAAAATGACTATTGATTTTTCCTTCATAATTTGGCAATTAGTTCTCTCGGCGACCTTCATCTGAAAGCCAAGGAGAAAATAGGGGGTCTATGTGCTAGTTTTTCAGACATTTGAGAAAAACTGTAAAAAATATACCTCAAAATAATATTTTGGCGGTAAATGACGTTGCGTTGTATTGTTCTCGGTATAACGTCCGTCATTTCTACCCGCCGATTTTTTCTTCGTGGTGCAATTTATATATATAGTGTGGCAAATATTTGTTTATTATTAGTTGTCGCAGGTTACATGTCAATTTCAATAATGGTCTCGCATGGTGCAGGACAATAAACGTATAAAGTGTGGTCTATATTCGTGTGACCAATACATACGAACAAACGACAATGTCCATTTATGTAAACTCAATTGAGCCTAAATAATCTAAATAACATTCGGCCAGTTACATGCGAGTACAATGTACCAGTTAACAATAAAATGTCGTTGGCTGAGGAGGACGAGTTCCTAGTGACACCTGCCGAAAAATTTATCAAAGCAATGCTTGTTTTTTTCTTTTTTTTTTTTTTTGCTACGAAACTTTGTCTGCTATGCATGGGGGGTCTTTATTTTCAATCATTAATGTTTCTTATTCAAGTGTTACTGCACGGAAAATTAGGACAATGAAGTAATTACCTGAATTGCCGTAATTAAAGAACCAAATAAATAAAATGAAAACGACATTCATTTTATCTTAGAAGGTACAGAAGGTATACCGGATATTTTACCAACTATTTAACCAGTTTGATGTCTCGTAAATTAAAGCAATCCTGATGTATTTACCCTGTATAGTAATGACTTCTTAAGTCGCTACACTTTTACAATACGGCGTCTAAAGTTGTGCGATATACAACCCATCATTGACGTTGCATCAGTACATTTCAACGTTTTACGAACCCCCACCATATATGATATTTTTCTAGGTGTAAAATGTAAGACCTATTTGTGAATACAATAATTAAGGGTACGTTAAATTTTAAGGGTTGTTAGATTTTTACACTGTATATCAATCCAACAGATGTATTGTTAGTAATATCCTGGATAGCGCATTTCACCGTAAGGGGACGACCATTTGATCCTGAGGGGGCGGGGTGGCTGGCAAATTTGGAAAGGTTAGATTATTTATTTTCAACTCCATCCTGGCCATATTTATTTCCAAGCCTTTGTAGGCCATATTATTTATTTTCTTGTATAACAATATTGGTCTCTGTTCAGGAGTGGACTGAATATTTATTTTCAAGTGTAACCAGGCAAGATTATATATTTTCAACTTATCCTGGGTCAAGTTATTTATTTACAAAATCTGCCAGCCCCCCCCCCCCCCCCCCCCTCAGAATCAAATGGTCGTCCCCTAATGGAGAAACCGACCATGGCTTACGTTTCAAAATAATACTGTCCTTTTCCCGCGAATTCACGACCATGTATTAAGCGACGTCACGAAAATCAGGAAAACGTTACCACTCCGCATAACAACGTTATTATCTCCCCTGTAAATGTATCGTACGCCCTTAATTATAATTGAAGTTTAAGTGTATACGGATTTCGTTTGGTTTTATGCATTTTAAACATTTTAAAAATTATGGATTTCTTTTGTTTGGGTTCTAGAGCTGCTGATGAGGAATTAATTTCCGAAATGGCCATACAGCTCATTAAAATTATTGCAGTTGGAGTAAACATATGTGTTATGTTCTCATGTTCATTTACTCCATATCCTTTCATGAAATATGGTTATCTAACAATGGGCATTTTCTGAGGTAAAACGTATGTTTGGTTGTTTGATATAAAAAAAAATTTGGGGTCACCATTCGTTAAGCGTAATTGGTTTTGCATAAAAATGATTAAAAAATTACTACGTGAAGAAATCATTCGAGGAGTTTATTATTTTTGTTCGTTCATACTTTGCATGAGTTCTGAAAGTATTACATCTGTTGCAAATAAAAAAAAATCATGGGTCACATTTATAAAAGACAAATATATAGTTGAATGTTAATTTCCCTACATTGTGTGAATTTTCTTACCATATAAGCTGTCTCCCCACATTTCTTGAAAATTCTGTTAAAAACTAAGGAATATCTCCCTTGTGCAAAGCTCTGTCCTTAGCTCATTTTGGTTTCTAATTCAGATGCTTTTGGTAATATGTTCTCTGTCAGATTTTAAAAAAATTTGGTTTATTGCCTTCCAAATGTTTTGATTTGATTCTGCAATGAAGAGACATAAGTCATCTAAATTTCGATTTGAGGAAACTAGATTTACAGTAAATAAACAAAGCGGAAGCAGATTCCAACAAGTCGATAATGTTTAAAATTTGCTGCAAAAATCTAGTTTTTGTTAAGTCATTAGTACATATTTATATAACTGTTTTATTCCCTTCAAGGATCTGGAATGTGTAACGCACAATACAATAACATAAAGATACAGATACGATATATACATATACGGATATAATGTGTTGATTGTTTGTGACGGTATGTATATTTTAATAATAAAGCCCAATTCTAACCACATTGGATTCCTATAATAGCCCCTCTATATAAATCAATTGGTCAGATTTTTTAAACAGACAAGACATTTTTTTTACATTCAGAAAAGGACATTTTGATTTGCACAGTAATGTATGTATATCTCTTTAGGGGACGACCATTTGATTCTGAGGAGGGGGCCTGGCAGATTTTGTAAATAAATATTCTGTCCCTGAAAAAGTTGGAAATAAATAATCTGGCCTTCACATCCAAGAAAATAAATAATTTGACCTTAGATTTATTGGTACGATACGATTATGTTATTGAAAATAAAAAATTTCGAAAAATAAATATTCTGGCCCGCAAAATTTTGAAAATAAATAATCTGGCT
>MJUU01028509.1:6747-20729 GCA_002080025.1 Modiolus philippinarum
ATTCTCATAGTAGTATATAGCGTCACTTGAGAACACTTTTGACGAGGAGCCCTATAGTGCATTCTTTGTAAAATATCTTATGGGCTCCTCGACAATAAGTCGAAAAGTCCCTCCCAATCGGAGGGACTTTTTGACCCCCGTAGTGCATTCTTTGTAAAATATTTGAGGGCAGCTTCGATTTTCCCTCCCAAAGTGATGAAAGCCCCGTTGTGCATTCTTTGTAAAATATTGTAAAGCCGTTTCAATGTTCCTTCATTTTATGCAAATTAGTTATGGCTGCTTCGATTTTTCCCTCATTTTATGCAAGTGAGCTGTGTTTCTATTTTACCTTATACCTAAAACACCAACCTAACGCTAATGTATATAACACTAACCTTTTGGTATATAAAAGTAACTCCTAACTTAATATTTATAACAGTGACCCTAACCCTAATGTAATAATAGTAATCATAACGCTAATGTATATAACAGTAAACCTAATGTATATAACACTAACCCTTTGGTATATAACAGTAACCCTAATCAGTTGCCCTAACCCTTATGTATATAACCCTAACCCTATATAACACTAACCCTTATGTAATAACAGTAATCTGAACGCTAATGTATATAACATTAACCCTAATGTTCCCTTACCCTTATGTAAATAACACTTACCCTTATGTATAACCCTACCCTTATTTATATAACAGTAACCCTAACCCTCTTTATATAACAGTAACCCTAACACTAATGTAATAGAGGTAACCATAATGTATATTACCCTTACCCTTATGTATAACCCTCACATTTATTTATATAACAGTAACCTTATGTATATAATACTAACTCTGATGTATATATAACCCTAACCTTATGTAACACTGACCCTAACCCTTATGTATAAAACAGTAACCCTTTGGTATATAACAGTAAACCTTACCATTATCTAACCTTAACCATGATATAACTCTCATCCTATCTATGATCTAACTCTAACCTTCAACCTTACACTTATCCTTGTAATAAAACTATCTTTCTTAGACCAGTAATGTTGTTTTTGTTTACGACTAACCCTAACCATTCTTTTTTCATTTTTTTTTCTATACCTCAAAAGTTACTTTCTATTTTCGATTTGATTGCAGTTACCTCCCTTTTATCTCTAACCTAAGT
Organism: Modiolus philippinarum; assembly: GCA_002080025.1. Classification (NCBI taxonomy): domain Eukaryota; kingdom Metazoa; phylum Mollusca; class Bivalvia; order Mytilida; family Modiolidae; genus Modiolus; species Modiolus philippinarum. The sequence continues at coordinate 7,900 of MJUU01028509.1, forward strand.
TGCTATGACAACTTTTATTTTTTCTTTGTTTGCTTGATTATTATTTTGTTTTTTTTTATTCTTAGTTAATTATTAATCTAATTTATTTATTATTTTTATTCTAGTTACTTTTTATTTCATTTTTTAATTTATAGTTTATTATTTATTTATTTCAATTTACTCTATTATTATTATTTTAATTTATTTATTATACCCCCGCTTTGAAAAAGCGGCGGTATATAGTGATGGCCGTGTCCGACTGTCCGTCCGTTCGTATATCCATCCGTCGCACATTTTTGGTCACAGTTTTCTCAGGTTGTACATGTTGGAATGATTTCATATTTGGTCAGAAGCTTGATTATGATGAGTTGTAACGTGTAAGCTATTTCCGGGTCTGTCGTGTTGCTACTTCCTGTTTGCCGATATGTTGAAGTTTTACTATAACACACTATGGATGAAAAATTTTCGTCACAGTTTTCTTAGCTTGTATATGTCGGGTCTGTCGTGTTGCTATTTCCTGTTTGCCGATACGTTGAAGTATTACTATAGCACACTATGGATGAAAAATTTTCGTCACAGTTGTCTCAATTTGCATATTTTGGAATGATTTCATATTTGGTCAGAAGCTTGATTATAGTGAGTTGTAACGTGTAAGCTATTTTTGGGTCTGTCGTGATGCTACTTCCTGTTTGTCGATTTGTTGAAGTTTTTCTATAATACACTATGGATGACAAATTTTCGTCACAGTTTTCTCAGCTTGTATATGTTGGAATGATTTCATATTTTGTCAGAAGCTTGATTATGACGAGTTGTAACGTGTAAGCTATTTTCAGGTCTGTCGTGTTGCTACTTCCTGTTTGCCGATATGTTGAAGTTTTACTAGTACACACTATGGATGAGAAATTTTCATCACAGTTTTCTCAGCTTGTACATGTTGGAATGATTTCATATTTGGTCAGAAGCTTGATTATGATGAGTTGTAATGTGTAAGCTATTTTCGGGTCTGTCGTGTTGTCAGAAGCTTGATTATGACGAGTTGTAACGTGTAAGCTATTTTCAGGTCTGTCGTGTTGCTACTTCCTGTTTACCGATATGTTGAAGTTCTACTATAACACACTATGGATGAGAAATTTTCATCACAGTTTTCTCAGCTTGTATATGTTGGAATGATTTCATATTTGGTCAGAAGCTTGATTATGATGAGTTGTAATGTGCAAGCTATTTTTGGGTCCATAGTGTCTGCTTCCTGTTTGCTGTTATGTTGAAGTTTCACTATAACACACTATGGATGAGAAGTGTTCGTCGCAGTTTACTTGAATTGTATGGGTGGAAATGATTTCAAATTTGGTCTGGAGCTTTATAATAATAAGTTGTAACCTGTTAAATATTTTGATTATCTGCTGTATTACCATTCCTGTTTGCTTATATGTTGAAGTTTAACTATAACCCTTTATGGATGAGAATTTTTCGTAACAGTTTATTTGGCTTCTAAAGGTAGAAATGATTTCAAATTGACTGGAGCTTTATAAAAATGAGTCTTAATTTGTAAGCCATTTACAGGTCTGTTGTGCATGCACTTCCTGTTTGCTGATTCTTTGATGTTTAACTCTAACTAAACTAATGATGTATTACCACTTCATGGTAATACAAAATTCTTGGCTGTATGAGTGGGGAAATTTCAAATTTGGTTTTGACAACTGTTTAAAGAATTGTATTACACTTTGAAAGCGGGGGTATTCATTTGTGGCCCAGCGGACCACAGTACTTCTAGTTTTATTATCATAACCAATATCAATTATATTTATTTGTCTTATTTATATTTTTTTTAAATATTTATTTATTATATTATTTCCGCCGTGCGCGGTCCCGGCTTATGAATAGGCCCGCAGCATCCTCTGAGCTTGGAGTATGATTCTTCCTAACAGAGGACCCCGAGGGAACTAGTATCTCCGGCTTGCGGGGTGTGACCCCTCCTAAACGGGGGCTGACCCCGAGGGTCCCGGGATATAGAAATATTACCCATTCCGTAGTTGTGGGGGATTAATAAATACACAACCCATCTTTCGGATGGAATGTAAACTCAGGTCCACGTGTTGGAAGAAATACCACGCTTCCTGCACGTTAAAGAACCCTTGTAGCAAGCTCTTTTTGAGTGGTCCGTAGGTGATCCTTTCAAGGCTAAATTATCCGCCCTTTCCGATTTCACCCTACTTTTCCAGTGGCAGTCAGAATTTCCCGTCCCATGGCCCTTTCCATACCCCATAGTGATTATTTATTAACAAACTTGTTCTCGTCTTGATATAGTTGAAATATTGCTGAGTAGACGTTAAACAATATTCAATCAATAAATATTATATTATTTTATTTCTTTTTTTATTATTTTATTATTTAATTTTTTTAATGTAATTATTTCATTATTCTTTTTAATATTATTTTATCATAATATATTTTATTATTATTTTATTATTATTAGTCTTACTATTATTTATTATATTTATTTATTATATCATTTTATTTCTTTTTTTATTCAATTATTAGTTTTATTTTCTTTATTTATTCCTTTTTTTTATTTTAGCTAATTATTAGATATCCCAACAACTTTATGATTTTTTTTTCAACCTGAACTACTTTTCCCTAACTTTCATAAAATTTAACCATAACCTGAACATCGACGAGTATAACTTATCCCTTATCATTAATATATATGTAATCCTAACTCAAAAGATTTAAATAATACCTATCTTAAACTTGAAAATCATTTCATTTATTAATTGATGATAACCTAACATAAAGTTTCAAACAGACACTAACGTTAAGAATGGTATCATCCCCAATGATGAAATTAGTTTTACCCTAACAAAAGTAACCCTAAACTAAACTGAACTGTTATCATACCCTATTCTCTAATAATGTATAACATTACCCGTATCCCTGACCTTGGGCTTTATTAACCACATCAAAGTCTAAGCCATCCCTAACCCTCATCCTTTTTCATAACTTAACCCTTACCCTTATTGGATCTGTTACCGTGATGGATATCATAATTCATTGAAAACACATAGTAAAACGTCAAGTATGACTATGAACTGACACAAAACATTATTGACATTGATATGAACATAAGACCATTCATGACTATGAACACATATCATATAATAAATGAAGTTATGAATGAAAACACGTAGAAGACGAAATAAACATTAAGTGATACTATGAAAACAAATTGATACTGAAGAAAATATGAAAACTAATGTGAAATCAAATACTAAAACCGGAAGCATAACGTCAGCTATGACTATCAACTGACATTAACTATGAACACAACAATATGAATTACAATACAAATAAGGATGTATATGAAGTGATACAACCACTTAACAACATTAATGTAAGCTAAACAAAGAAATAACGTCAACTATGACAATGTATTAACACAGAACATGTAAATATATGAACATTAACACGAATGTGAACACCAAATCATAAGCATACGGTTAACTACGACTATAAAGTGATATTCAAAGACGTAAACATATGAATATTAACACTGATGTGACAAACATTATGTCATTGATGTGAATATTTACACAAAAACAAGAGACGAAACTTAAAATATCAAGATCATATGATACAAAACATTATAGATTAACCACATTCATGAGAACTTGAATATCAAAACACAACATGCAACATGAAATATGAACAAAAATACAAGGATTAATGTTGAAACATTAACATTTACTGATACAACATATGAGAACACACTGATGTGAACACCAAATACAAGTAGAAATGTTCAAATATGAACATTAAACGACACAGGATATGTAAACATGCAAACATTGATATGAATGTTTATACCAAAACACAACATGAAATGATAAATATCAAGATAATGTAATATAAAACATCAAAATTAAACGACATTCATATGAACTTTAATGATAAAACTGAAACATAACTTGAAATCTCCAATGAATTGACAACCATTATGACAACATATAGTCATTGATATGAATATTTACACAAAAACAAAAGACGAAACTTAAAATATCGAGATCATATGATACAAAACATTATAGATTAACCACATTCATGAGAACTTGAATATCAAAACACAACTTGCAACATGGAATATGACCTGATACAAAACTTAACAACTTTGATATGGCATTGATATGAACATACCGTTGATATGAACATAACGTTATTCATTACCCATGAATGAACACATAACATATGGAAGCACTTTGATATGAAGACGTTAGCAACAAATGGAAGACGAAATAATCATCAAGTGAGAACAAATCGATGCTGAATACAATATGATCTACAAATACAAAAATAAAGATTAACTATGAAAATAAATTGATATTGAAGACAATATGAACCAAATATAAAAGCAGTAATGGTAAACGATCAATATGAAGTGATACAACATATGAGAACACACTGATGTGAACACCAAATACAAGGAGAAATGTTCAAATATGAACATTAAACGACACAAGATATGTAAACATGCAAACAATGACATGGTTCATTAGCTGCAGCATACAGACTCTCCACAGGAGAAGTTCTGAACGCACCTAATGAAAGACGTAAACCTTGGTGGTGAACGGTATCTAGTAATTTAATGTATGATTTACGGGCGGAACCGTAAATAAAACATCCATAATCTAGTTTTGACCGAATCAACGATCGATATAAATTTAATTTATCCGCACCCCAGTCGGTACTCGACACAACTTTTAAAATATCTACATTCCAGAGAATTAAAGAACAAAAAGAACGAAACCGACTTGATTTAAATCTAAAAATACAGAGGAATACAATAGATTGTTTTTGATTGATGAATTGAAACAATCCTTCGATAAGGCGCATGACACGGCATGTCACCCTGGTGATATCCGTTATCAACTCCTCAAAGATCTTCCTAAAACAACTCTGGAAATTCTGTTAAACCGTTTTAATAATATTTGGGAAACTACCATCTATATGCAATCAAGCAACTATAGTACCCATTTAAAAACCAGGTAAAGATCATTCCGAACCACAGGGTTGCCACACACCCGGGAAAACGGGAAAAACCCGGGATTTTCGTTTTAGGTGCTCTCGGTCGGGATATAAACGGGAAAATTAAAAAAAATAACAAAAATCCGTGGATAATCCTTGAAAAACGAAACGCCGGAAGTTGTTGAAAAATGAATCACTTCCCTTTTACGCATGCAAATTTTTCGACATGCGTCGTAATTAAATAGCCGTCGGTTAAAAGGTTGGTAAAGGGTTAATGGTGATTGTTCACTTGTACACATGATGTGAATTCACTGACATTCAATAAATATAACTCTTATCTTAACGATATAAATGTAGACAAACTTGAAAAGGACGAACTTCAAGGGACAATCTGACAGGTGTTGTACATCTTGATCTTATAATTTTTGTTGAAAACGTTTCATTGATAGTTCTGAGTTGAGGTTAACAAACAAGACATTAAAAAAGATTGACGTACATGTATTGGTCAGCATATAAAAGTGACAACACAAGTTGGAGACGAATAGGATAAATAGACAAAGACAAATCCTAGATGCACACAAGACAAATGAAAGACAGCTTATTCCCGATTTTGTTCAGGCAGGCAATTTAAGCTAATGGTGGAAAAATTTAAATTAATTGATGAATAAACCTTCATAACTTATGAAGTCAGTCAAAAGTTTTTATGGGAAAGCGAAGCAGCCAGAATAGTCACAGGCTTGCCAAAATGTGCAAGTATTGAATCATTATATTTTGAAACGGGCTGGGAACCTCTTCGATCTAGACGAGAGAGGAGAAAATTAAACATATTTTATAAAATGCACAATAATTGTGTTCCATCTTATTTACAGGATTGTTTACAAAATTTTACGCCAGTTATTTACCAAAGGGTGTTAAGAAACAACAGTGATTACAGAATCCCATTTACCCGTCTTCAAATTTACTCTAATTCATTTTTTCCCTCAGCAATTAGATTATGGAATAACTTAGAGTCCGATATTCGCAACCTTCCAGCAATAGGGAGATTTAAAAAAGCCTTGAACTCTAATAATTTTTCAAAACCTCCAAATTACTATTGTGTAGGTAATCGATATCTTAATATACTGCATACTAGACTCCGGCATAGAAGTAGCGCATTAAATGCAGACTTATTTCGTGTTGGTTTTACTGTTGATCCAGGTTGTGCCTGCGGATGGGTGATAGAAGATTCCCTACATTACTTTTTTGAATGTAATAGATATGTCAGAACCAGAGAACAATTTCGAAATAAGTTAGCTTTTCTATCTGAAATAAATATAGAGACTTTACTTTTTGGCAATGACACCTTATCTGATAATATAAATTCACAAATTTTCAAAACAGTCCATTAGTACATCAAACAGACAAAACGATTTGAATTGCATGAAGCACAAAATTCATTTAGTTACATTAACTATTTTCTTTTCTTTTTTTTTTAATTTCTTATCTCTCTTTACATTCTCACCATAAAAAAATTGTTATATAGCTCCACACATTCAATTTTGTTATGAGATTTACATATAAACAGATATATATATATATATATATTTACATTGTAAATGATATTCTGATATGTATCAGTTTTTCTAAGTGTATTACTTCATATTGCTGACGAATGTAAAATTGTTTGTATATGTAATTTGATTGAAGAGGACCTTTGTAAGTTGTAATAACTTGTGTCCGATTCATTTGTTATACTTTAGCAATAAAATATGTTTAATTTAATTTATGGAAAAACAAAACACCCAATTATTTTGAAAATAGCCGAAATCTACAAATCACTTGTAGCATTGGGCAAAGAAGTCATTTATATTTGGATCCCTAGTCATGTGGGGATCTATGGAAACACAGTTGCTGACCAGGAAGCCAAGGATGCACTAGATGACGAGATGGCGGATTGTCCAGTACCGTACACTGACATGAAGCCTTTAATCGTTAAGTACATTTTAAAGTTATGGCAGGCCAAATGGGATCTGCAAATAAATAATAAACTGCATGGAATACAGTCAGACGTCGGTAAACAAGTCGGTTCCTGCGGTAAAAACCGTAGGGAACAGGTAGTGTTGACCCGATGTCGTATTGGACATACTAGAACAACACATAGTTTTATCCTCAACAGTGATGATCGACCTGAGTGTATTCCATGCAATTGTCCTTATACAATTCAACATGTTTTAATTGAATGTGTAGATGTTGCCGATATCAGGCGTGATTTTTATTCTGCTGATTGTCTTAAAGACCTATTTACAAACGTCGCTGGCGACAAAATCGTTCAATTTTTAAAAGCAATCAATTTATTTAATAAGATTTAAATGGATCAATTTTAAATTGAGTTTCTAATTTCTAATATTGTTATTGTTAAACCAAAAATTACTATTATGTTTTTAACATTTTACACATCTGTTTTACTTGTATAAAGCTATATGGTTTTATATTAATATTTTATGTATTTATTAAAATTGTTCAATAAACCCAACAGTTCTCGCCACAATATAGCTGAAATATTGCTGAAGTTGGCGTAAAACACCAATCAATCAATCAATCAATCAATTTAATTTATGGGAAATATGCAGCACGCAGAGGTGTTTACCACTACGGATTTTCCGCATTTTCTACGGATTTTCAAGTAAAAATACGCACTACATATTGAAAATGCTTACTCTTAAACCTGGAAATGAAACTGTCTTTGCGAGGTCTTCAGTTCAAAATTCGAAAAGCACACAAATCATACGAGACAAACTGTGTGTGCAAACGTCATGCCCTATGAGTATAAAGAACCTATCTATGTTTCTCGTACAAGAGCAGACCCGCTGGAGTGGTATAGCAGGCACAATTTCCTGCCCCTACCCATTTATCAGTTTCAATCAAAACTCGCTGCCCTATTTGTCAATTCCGTCTTCATTATATTTTTTTTGTACTTATATTTTATTTGAATTGATTAATTTGACCAGTTATTTATTTCTCGTATAAAGGCAGACTCGCTAGGGGTCATATGATGGCTTAATTTCCTCGTAGAAGAGCAGACTCGCTAGGGGTCCCAATGAAGGCTTAATATCCTGCCCCTACCAATTTTTCCAGTGGCAATGGGACAGACAGATTATAACATGGAAAGCCTAACAGCTCAACATTGTAGGCAAACTGTGTGGAGAAACGCTATGCCGCAAGCTGTTTAAATACCCCTTCTATCTTTTTCGTACAAGAGCAGACCCTCCAGGGGTCGTATGGAAGGGTTAATTTCCTGTCCATACCCATTTCCAGATTTTCTTTTTCTTTTAGATATTTTGTTTTCGTCTATATACAGTTAAAATATTTCTCACTAGACGTAAAACTCCTAATAAGTCAATCAAAATAATGATGTAGAAATAAAAACAGTGGATAAAATCGACGAAATGATCTCCACAGCTGAGAAATATTTGTTATAAATTTCTTTTGGTTTATTAATAGGAAAACATTCTAAAAATACGGATCACATTACTGCTTGAATACTGGTACGAGATGTTGACTGCTCTGAACACCATTATTTCTCCCTATTTGTTCTTTATAACGAAATTTGAAATAAAAAAAATCTTTCCAACTCAAATTAGATTTGCCTTGATTTTAGGGTAAAAAAATATCATTGGGATTTTTTTTATTCAACTTCAAACAGACATACCATCAATTATAAAACCAGATGTCTTCCGAAATCAGTGGTCTCGCACAATAAAGAACAAAGCAACACCACAAATGAAGAGCACGGATTTTTACAATACTGACTATTAAATGCATGTATTTGTAGAGATTTTGTGTGATGTGCATTTTATCATTTGTTTTAATCCTTGTCTGTGAGACAATGGAACGGATGATAAACAACCGTCTTGTTTGGTATCTCGAATCGAACGATCTTCTGTCGAACAAAATGGATTTCGACAAGGTCGTACAACAATAGACCATTCAGTTCGATTCGAAACATTTATCAGAGAAAGAACATGCAGTGTTCATCTTTTTCGATATTGAAAAAGCATATGACAGAACATGGAAATAAGACATTTTAAAAGATCTTTTTGATATGGGGTTGAGAGGAAGTTTACCAAATTTTATTGAGAATTTTCTCAAGGATCGTGAATTCAATGTTAGAGTCAACTCTACATTTTCTGACTCGTTTGAACAAGAGATGGGTGTTCCGCAAGGAAGCATCCTCTCTGTCACACTATTAAGTATTAAAATAAATAGTTTGGCCCATGTTTTAAAAGATAACATTGATGGATCTCTTTATGTAGATGATTTTCTGATTTGGTCAAGCAGGACATAGAGTTAAAGGTGAAAGTGTTCTCACATTCAACTTTCAAGGAAAAGCTAGGGTAGGTTTTAAAAAATAGGATGCAAAAACAGTATAATCAGTTGTAGAACTTTTTACTTTCAGTCATTTTCTGCATTTTGCCCATGTACGCATTACAGATTCTTTGAAATTTATTCAAATTTAAAATACACTGATTAAACACCCCCCCCCCCCCAAAAAAAAATGAATAACTGAAAATTAATTTTCTCCGAAATTATTCAATTAGTGTTACAAGGAAGCTTTTTAGCAGAGATTTGAAATAAGGCGATCAGTGTAAAAGAGAAGCTTACTGCTGAATGCAATCTATCTCAAAACTGGTGCCGCCGTGCGCGGTCCCGGCTGAAGAATAGGCCCGCAGCATCCTCTGAGCTTGGAGTATGAGCCATCCTAACAGAGGACCCCGAGGGAACCCCGGGATATAGAAATAGGACCCAGTATCTCCGGCTTGCGGGGTGTGACCCCTCCTAAACGGAGGCTGACCCCGAGGGTCCCGGGATATAGAAATAGGACCGTTTCCGTGGTTGTGCGGGATTAATAAATACACAACCTATCTTTCGGATGGGATGTAAACTCAGGTCCACGTGTTGGAAGAAATGCCACGCTTCCTGCACGTTAAAGAACCCTTGTAGCAAGCTCTCTTTGGGGTGGTCCGTAGGTGATCGGCTACAAGGCTAAATTCCCGCCCTTGACGATTTCACCCTACTTTTCCAGTGGCAGTCAGAATTTCCCGTCCCATGGCCATTTCCATACCCCAAAGTGATTATTTATCAACAAACTTGTTCTCGTCTTGATATAGCTGAAATATTGCTGAGTAGACGTTAAACAATATTCAATCAATCAATCAATATATTAATATTTTATGTTTTTATTAAAATTGTTCAATAAACCCAACAGTTCTCGCCACAATATAGCTGAAATATTGCTGAAGTTGGCGTAAAACATCAATCAATCAATCAATCAATCAAAACTGGTGAAGCAGAAAAACATACTAGATAAAAAGTGTGATCTGAAAATATAGTGAACGACAAAAGCACAGCATTGACCAAATGCACTGCTGGTAAATGTAAAACGTTGGAGAACAGGAAACATCTACAATGGCAAAAAAATTACAATGACATGCCACAATTGGCCAGGGAACTACACAGGAAAAAACACAAATAAGACAAAAAACAAAACCTGATAGGAACTCGGGACAGCTTGACTTGGTACCGGCACTAGCAAAAGCCAGCGGTAGGTTAAACTGGTTTCTGGAACCCCCACCCTTATCTGTCCAGTTTCCCTTTAATAAACATAGGAATAAAACCTAATACAGGTAATGTGTACACTTTGTTCAGTTACTATTATCTAAATCAATGTAAATACCGAAACCGAAGGATTAACTCCCTCCCTCGTAGTTTTGTCCTTAGTTTTATTTGAAATTGCTGATTATTCAGATTTCGTTTGGTTTATGCATTTTAAACATTGTTTCCTTTGTTTGGGTTCGAGTGCTGCTGATGAGGAATTAAATCCCGAAATGGCCATACATCTCATTAAAATTATTGTAGTTGCAGTTAACTTATGTGTTATGGTCTAATGTTCATATACTCCATATCCTTTCGTAAAATATAGACTACTAACTCCATGACTACAATTTTAAAAGGAGAGAAAATGATAATTTTGAAAGATGAGTCAAGGGGTGCTCGCCACTTAACTGTCGGCTAGCTCATGGAGCCCAATCTGCTTTTTAAACACTGTCGCACTACGTAAGAATACTTCCCCAAGAGTTTAGTCAAGAATCCTCATAGTAGTATATAGTGTCACTTGAGAACACTTTTGACGAGGAGCCCTATAGTGCATTCTTTGTAAAATATTTTATGGGCTCCTCGACAATAAGTCGAAAAGTCCCTCCCAATCGGAGGGACTTTTTGACCCCCGTAGTGCATTCTTTGTAAAATATTTTAGGGCAGCTTCGATTTTTCCCTCCCAAAGTGACGAGGAGCCCGTAGTGCATTCTTGATTAAATATTGTAAGGCTGTTTCAATGTTCCTTCATTTTATGCAAATCAGTTATGGCTGCTTCGATTTTTCCCTCATTTTATGCAAGTGAGCTGTGTTTCTATTTTACCTTATACCTTAAACACCAACCTAACGCTAATGTATATAACACTAACCCTTTGGTATATAACAGTAACTCTTAACTTAATATTTATAACAGTGACCCTAACCCTAATGTATATAACACTAACCCTTTGGTATATAACAGTAACCCTAACCAGTTGTCATAACCCTTATGTATATAACCCTAACCCCATATATCACTAACCCTTATGTAACAAGATTGCTACGCGTAGCTATGTCCCCCGCCGCCGCAGTAAAGTCGATAAACTCCCATAACTCATGCAAAATTTTGCGAATCAAAATGGTGGACGGATATGATCAACTGCATTAGGTTGCAAACAGCCAAGCAAAATTTCAGCAAAATCCCTTAATTGGATTTTGAGGAGTTGTGTCCACAAAGTCTTCCTATGTTGTAGTATGCATCAAGTCGATAAAGTCCCATAACTCCCGTAAAATTTGTCCAATCAAAATGGCAGCATAATATGATCAAGTACATATGGTGGCAAATGTTCACACAAAATTTCAGCATAATCCGTTCTGTGGTTTCCCAGGAGTTGCGCCTTCAAAGTGTTCCTAAGCTGTAGCATGCGTTAAGTCGATAAAGTCCCATAACTCCTGTAAAATTCGACGAATCAAAATGGCTATGCGATATGATCTTGTACATAAGTTAACTAACAATTCTGTAAAATTAGAATGAATTCGGACTAGCAGTTTCTGAGGAGTTGCGTCCACAAGATTTGCCATTGGATAACAAGGTGGAAATAATCAAAGTCCCATAACTCCCACAAAATTTTAGAACTCAAAATGGCGATGCGATATGATCTAGTACTAATGGTTACTAACAATCCTGTAAAATTTGAATAATTTCTGGCCAGTGGTTTCTGAGGAGTTGCGTCCACAAGATTTGCCATTGTAAAACAATGTGGAAATAATCAAAGTGCCATAACTCCCACAAAATTTGACGAATCAAAATGGCGATGCGATATGATCTAGTACTAATAATGACTAACAATCCTGTAAATTATGAATAAATTATGGCCAGCGGTTTCTGAGGAGTTGCGTCCACAAGTTTTGCCATTGTATAACAATGTCGAAATAATCAAAGTCCCATAACTCCCACAAAATTTGACGAATCAAAATGGCGATACGATTTGATCTAGTACTAATAGTGACTAACAATCCTGTAAAATTTGAATGAATTTTGGCCAGCGCTTTTTAAGGAGTTGCGACCACAAGATGTGCCATTGTATAACAATGTGGAAACAAGATCTCCAGTTGTATAGTATTGCTAAAAATGGTCAAAGTCCCATCACTCCTATAAAAATTGACGAATCAAAATAGCGGTGCGATATTATCTAGTACATATAGTGACTAACAATCCTACAAAA